>VZTF01008721.1:908474-1132544 GCA_013397755.1 Cnemophilus loriae
TTCCTTACCGCGGATCCGGCCCCTGCAGGGCCCGCGCTCCTCACGGCGGGCGGCCTGTATTTATTATTAATTAATTATTAATTATTATTATTATTATTACACGGTCTACGCAGTTTTTAGGCATCTCCGTTAGGGTTTTCTAAATTTATTTTAAAAGGCACAAACTATAGCTCTTAGTTGAATGTCGCCAGGTATGCTTTCTCTTTTTCCGTGTCTTTCTACAACTGTGTTCTGTGACTCAACTGTATAGTGTTAATATCAGTACAGACTTGTCTAGTTGACCGTATAAATAATGTTTTCCCTTCTCGTAGTCTCTATGGCGTGTCTTTATGGAGAAATAAGGTTCTCACGGGTTCGGTTCCTTTTGCGTTTAGAGAGATCAGGTTCAGGCAATTATATATATTTTTATTATCGGTTGCATGTCGTCTCATTTTTTTTCTTTTCCCTACCTGTTGAAATATGTTTGTGAGCATAATCGTCATAAATTATGTTCAGGGTTTCCAGATTTATTTATATGTGGTTAAAATGAATGCTTCTATTTAAAAGGGGAAATATTTCTACATGTGCATATAGTTTTCCAAGAGTGTACCATTAATTGATTGTTGATAATAAAAACCAAAAGCAAACATAGTTATGGTGCATTTCTGACTTCTTGTTAGGGCTTTATTTGGGGGGAGGTCTAGGGGTTATTTCTGATAAAGATCCAAGGCGCATGTCGCAGAACCTGAACTGTGCCCTCAAAAGAAGATTTGCTCAGCAGCATCAATCTCCGTTACCACCAGGAAGACCGTAACTGCGCGTCCCATCATTACTGCCTAATTGTGCCCTTATTATTTGCAAACAGGCTGATTGGGAGGAGGAAGATGTGTCAGATTTGACCTCTTGTCACTACCTCGGAAACTGGAGATGGACAATATTAAGCGATATCCGTTAAAAGGAAAACAAAAAGGGCAAAAACCACAGGCCCGGTTTGCCAGTGGGCACAGCATCCCACCGGCCGGCGGAGAGTTTTCGCCAGCCCTTACACCAGCACTTCTGCTGAATCCCTCTGCCGACACCGAGGGCAGAGAGCGGGGCCAGGAGCCACCCGACTGGGTTGCGTTTAGCGCCCGGCAGCTGGAGGCAGCGGGACGGGGCAGCGCCCGGCCCGGCTCGACGCTGCCGGGCTGCGGTCCTTGCCCCGGCGGCGCGGCCCGGCGGCTCCTCGGCACACCGGCGGCTCCCCCGCAGCCGGGCCGGCCCTGCCCCGCCTCGGAGAGGGCGGCGGGGCCGATGTGCCGGGCCTCCGAGGGCTACGGAGTAGCTGAAGACACCCGGCGTCGCCAAGTCGAGCAGGCAACCCGTTCCGTCGAAAACCCTTAGGCAGGGACAGGTTACCTCCCCGAGAAGAGCCAGGGTCGCCGCTCACCCCGGTGCCCCCCGCCAGGGCAGCTCCTGCAGTCAGGCACTCGCGGGGTCGCTGCAGGGACGTCGGGGCGATGAACTCTGTCTGACTCTGGCACAGTCCATGAAAAAAAAAAAAAAAAAGGAAAAAATGTCTGTTTGTCCGTTTGGCAGAGAAGCAAACTTTGCAAGGGCCTTGTCCTCTGCAGCATGCAGCATCTGCACGACTGGGGGCTGGGGAGAACACGATTGAAAATGTGGCCAATGGAGCAAGTGCTGTTTCACTAATAAAGTACTTGAATCATGAGGTTTAAGATGCTACAATAAAATATGCACTGCATTTTCTGGAGGGAAACAAGTTGAATGCATTTTTTGAATATGTGTTTTGTTTTAATGTGGGCAGACTTTGACATTTTACTTTTTCTTCGAAAAGTGATTCCATGATCTAAAAATATCTTTGTTAAAGGTAAATGGACTACCTCTAGGAATTACCCAGCTGTGGACTGCAGAGCAGTTCTGCTAAAAGTGATCTACATGTAAAGATTTTCCTGCTGGAGAAGCTGCAGTGCTTACTTTGCTTTACCATGGCTGAACTGACCCCTGAGCTTTTAGAGAAAGTGAGACCTGTATTACCAGTAAAGCAATCAACCAGGCAAGGGTGGTTTAAAGATTTCTCTCCAGGTCAGGCCTTGCTGTGTGAATATGATGAGGTTAGATTTTATGGCATGCAGTTGTGATTTGAAGACATCAAGGGATGACAACACACTACTATTTTTTGGCCAAGTTCATTATTTTGCTAAGACTTGGGCTTTATTTCTAATACAAAGGCTTCAGCTTCCTACGGTGGATCTACCTGCCTATCTGCTAGACCTCTCTTTTCTCACATTGTAAACTGATTTGCATTTTGATCTATCTTCTTCCTGGTAAGTTAAATAGGCTGTGTTCTTTTTGTCTCCCACAATCACTAAGGCTCAAACTTCTACAGTTTTTCCAGACATAGAGCCACTCTCTCCTGTTTCTGAAGATGCCTTGCAGAAGGGATACTACGATAATACCAGTGTCTCTCTCCATAATGGTTCATACAGAGCTAAGATCGCCTCTGTATTTCTGATCACAGAAATACACTCTCCCACTTAGGTGTCTAAACTTCTCATTAGTCCTTTTTGGAGACTTCTGTTCCGTCACTGACCTATAAATCCTTTCCCAAGCCACTGCTTTCCATATTCTGGTCACCCCCATAGCAAGGGGATCCATGGGAGGCCAGAGGCATAAGGCACTTGTCATTCGTAAGGACCAGTGGGCCTGTGGCAGACCAGTTGGAATAGTTAATTCATCAACCTTCGTGATTGCTCAGTCAGGTAGAAATGGATGGTTTGAAAATACACGAAGTTTACTTTTCCTGCCTGTATGCAAAGGCAGGAATTCGAAAAGGAGTGTTAGTTAAATACTTAACCTAAGGATTGCTGCTGATCTTTACAAGCACGGAAAGCAGAGGAAGGCCATGGGGTACCCAGCAGCAGCCCATGCAGGAAGAGGGTGCCAAAAGGCTGCTTACCAGTGGTACCAGTGAGAGCTGAACAGGCGAGATTATCCTCAACACTAAGAGGTGCTCTGGGGCTCACAAGGAAAGGAAGTCTGGACAAAAGGACCTAAGAAGCCAAAAGATGCTCCAGTAGAGAAATTAATGTAGGGTTTTTTCTTTTTCTTGGGCTTACCCCCTCACATTGTTCAAATAAAGGATAATTTGTTATACAATCCAACTCAAATTCAATATGAATATGTTGCATTTTGAAGAGTTCGGAGGTAAATTCACATCATGTGTTTGGAACAGTTTGAGTGTTTCATCGCTTGCTCTTCTAAATACCAAGAGTTAGAATTCAGGCCTAATGCTGAATTTGGCTCTTGCACACACTCTCACTTCCTCCTCTCCAATACACGAACAGAAAAATTAATTCCTGATTGCAGTATGAATCTCTTCGATGGATGCATGACAATGCAAACAGTAATTTTGCTACTAAGGAATACGAGGCCAGCATACAGGAAAACTACAAGTAGTAAAAACAATCCCTTTCAATGATAAGTAAGTGTGTCAAAATTGTTTAATCTTTATATATTTGCACTTATTTAATAGAGTTATCAAACTATTATCAACCAATGGGAAAAGGAGATGTCATGAAAAGTGACTGTGGTCCATCAGAGTATATTTTTAAATACTCTTTTCCTCCCACCTTTTTTTTGACGCTGTTGAAGTGTACCTGGCAGGAATCCCGTGAATAAGCCTGACTACAGTCAAGGCTGTCAGCTCACTGCTGTGGTCTGAAGCACGAGCTCTCTCAAGTCAAAATCTGGAGATTCTTTACATGGAAAGGATCCCTACGGTACCGAGGGGCAACAGGACACAAAACTCACTGTTAATTCCTAGACACCTATGAAACTAATACCTGCCAGTAACTCTTGATGCACATTTAGCATGAATCATTAAGAGTCAAAAAACATAAATGTATAGATTACCCTCATCATCAGTAAAGCAGATCAGCACTACGAAGGCTGTTGTATAACAACAGGAGATGAAGCCTTCTATTTCTGCCACCAATTTAATTTGTTCTTTTACAAGCTGTCACCCAACAACTGGTGTGAAATAAACTGGTGGCTTCATCCTGAGTGCTACTAAAATCTGGCTCCATCTTAGAAAAACACCTTTGTGCCTTGTTTTTCACGCAAGAGCTCATCGAGTAGGCCAAGGAATGATTTGAGGGGAAAATCATCTTCTTGATTTGTAGGAAATTTACCCAGAAACAGCTCAAGAAATTTTAGCCTTGAAAATAAAGCTCATGCTTTCATATTTTAGGCTGAAAACTTCCTTTGGAGAGAGAAAATCCTCTTTTGGGTGGATCCTTGTCATTACTATCATATCAACAGGAAATAAAAATATTTGCACTTAAAAAGAAGTATCATTTCATACCATTATGACAGGCTAAGGCCTACTTCTTCCCATTTCTTTCTGAAAGAGAGGTAGTAAGGGAATGGCAGTGACCTCTCTTGCTGCTTCAAAGAGTGTTTAAATTACATAAGAAGTCTATCAACAGTATTAGATAAAAGTTCAAAGCGGTCTTGGAAAGTACAAGTGAGCAAAACTATGACTTTCCAGCAGTCTGAAATCTGATGTCAGCACTGAGGCCTCTGTCATCAGGCTTAACACATGGATGGGGTCTTCAGAAGCATTCACTTCAGTATTGTTTCACAGAAAGATGTTTATAGAAATAGAATCAATATATTAATTTCCCGAAGAGGAAAGCCTATCCAGGCAACAAAGCACACATTTTATGAATTTGTGTGGTTACTTCATTATGGAAAAGAAGTGGAGATTGTGAAACCTGTGGCTAAGAGAACTGGTCATCTGGCATGGGCATGGTATTTGGGAAAGCTTGGGTAGCTCTTTTCAGAGGCATGCATCGCCCAAAGCACCCAGACGGAGCTTGGATACTCAATGTCTTTGAAAGTTAATTCACTTCTTGAAACCTCCTGAGAGAGTGCCTGCAGCAGTCCCTGCCCAAGGACACAGCCACAAACACCTGTGCTTTCAGGGCTGTTTAAAACCCACCTATGGTTTGAAGAGCAAAGAGTGGAGGCTTATCCACCTTGAGCCATGCCACGGACCAGGAGGTTCATGCAGCTGCAGCAGCAGCTGTCTACACTTTCCCAGCCCGCTGCCTTTCTTTCCTGATGGCAAGGGAGCCGAGCCACCTGCAGCCAGCTGTGGTATTCAGCAGTTACTTACATTCTGGGGCTCATTTCCAAGAGGAGCCAGGAATAACCCCTTCCCTCCACCTGCCTCTTTGTGAGTAACCATGAACAGGCTGGATTTGGCTCGGCACTGCCCTGCCTTCCTTCTGCGGTGCTCTGTGCAGCTTTCCACCACTGTGGCTTCCTGGGGCTTGTAGGACTCTTTTTCAGAGAACCAAGAAGAGAATTCAGCTTCGGTGAGTCCTTGGGTGTTTGCTTCAGCTTTGCAGATGAGGAGTGACAGCAGAGTTGCTACAGGGTTTCTACAAGGTAGAAATTGTAATTCTCCTTGAGGTTTATCATAACTATGTTAGTGGAGTTCAATGCAACATGCAGTTACACAGATAAACTCCGCAGGCTGTCAGAAGCTGCAGGTTACTCCTCCTTTTTCTTTAACTTCAAGAGTCTGACATTACAGTTTGAAATAATCTCAAAGCAGTCTTGTCAGGAGAATTCAGAAGCTCTTGGCCCTGTATTTATTTTGCAATATCAAACTGTTTCTAGAAAGAGCTACCAAAATAGTTGTGCTGTACTATCTTTAAAAAGGTTACCAAAAGGGGTGAACTCTGAAAATAAGCAATTCAGGAATCTCTGTAGATAATATTGCAAACAAAATGCTGCCGCAACAAGCATGCAAATATTTGAGGAACTCACTTTAATGCCAAAGTTCTACACTTGATTTAAAAACTGTGTCTCTTCATTTTTAATAACAAAAGTCTTGTTACATCTGGAAGAAGAGGTAGTTAAAACTATCTGCTGCTACTTCATGCACTTGTAATGCATTATGTGACAGCCTATCTTAGAACAGTGATGCTTTAAACAAGCAGATCTAATTATCACTAGGGCTATCTCTATGGAGACTAAAAGTTAGATAAACATGGTGTGGGTGGTTTCCCCTGCTGCAGGAAAAGAGGGTGCTCTAGATGGACGTCTAAGCCCTTCATTCCCATCATAATTAATTCCTGCTGGGAATGTATCACTCCTAAAACATTTCTGGGCTGATGCACTGATTATCAAACCTTGTGCCATTCACAGAAAAGTGGTAAGAAGGATCAAGGGCACATATCATTCAAGAGAAGTGGAAAAGTTGTTTGTATTAATAATTTGTATTATACAGTGCTGAGCTGTATAATACTAAGTATGAACACTAAAGCTCTGTAAAGACTGCAGAAATTAGACCAGGCACTTCTGGTTTTTACTGATTTAATCTCACCTTTCAGTGACCACATCACTCGACCTCCTTCCTAAACTGGTTAGGAGAAAAAAAAGTAGGGTAACATAAACCGGTGTGATTATTTGATTCCTGACTTAGCTTAGCTTAGAACCAGAAAAAAGGGGATACTCCCAGTCACTAGATAGTCAAACTGAGACTCATTGCCACAAGATTGGGTTGATAAGAAGATTTTGACTGAATTCTGAAAAAATCTGAGCTCTTAAGTAGGACAATCTAGGTGGTACTGCTTCAGTTAATAAAATATTCTGAAAGATTTCTGACATAAACCCACCCATTTCAGGGTGTAAGCCAATCTCCACTTGAAGATGAGACCTTTAACAAAAATGTTTCACCAGTAAATTTGTTGTGCATTCTGAATCAACTGCTGCTGTTCAGTTCTAGAAGTGGGTTTACAAACAGTAGATCACACGATATTAGGCTGTACACAACTCCTTATTTCAATATTCTAATAGCAAGTTAAAGCATGCCCTCCCAGATTTCCCTGATTTACATATTTTTATTGTCTTTTTGTTTGGTAATAATCCCTGTTATATTCACAGGGTCAACTTCAATCCTGGCCACAGTACATTCCCCAGCTGAAGTCAAATAAATCTTCAAAAGTGATTAATTTTTCCTATTATTACTGATTACTTTCACTGATCAATACTTTCACTAGTGTATACCACTAATACATTTAAATGTCAATGTGGGAATCAATTAACCTCAATTATTTCCTTTCAAAGATCATGACATTTTGTTGTTGTTGAGATTTTAGGATATATACAGACAAACTTATGGCTACATTTGTCTTTAAAATTGTGCAGAATGATATGTACAAAACCTTATAAGTATAAAATGCTTTTAAAGAATTTTTACAAAATATTTAAAAGGAATAAAAATGAAAATATGTAATCACATAAAAAATAGGCATATTAAACCCCCCGTATATTCTAAACCCAGTTATGAATTCTGAACAAAAAGGGGTTTCTCTAAACAATGAAAAATATTAATGCTACAAGAGAAGATTCAATTATATAACTGTGTATTGTAATTCTCTATGATTTATAAAGGGCAAAATTCAGATACGCTATACAATAAATTATCATTATGGCGCGACTACACTTTGGTCTAATAGAATCCCATTATTTAGAAATGGAAAAAGAAACCCCATTACATTATAGGCTTAATTCCCTGCCAGTGCTGAGGTCACTGCTCTTTCAGGCTTGTCTATGTGAAAGCTGCTGGTACAGTTAAAGAGTTTTCTTGAGCAAGCAGACATACAGAAAGGAAGAGGAGCTCTGTGGTGACGTTAGCACTCCCATGAAGGAATAAAATTAGCTGTAGTGGGTAACTCATCTTAATCAATAGTTTTAAAGAAGAAAAATTTGTGAAGATCTGGGGGGTAAATACCCTAAAATGGCAATACACACCAGTATTGTCAGTATACAGGGATTAAGGGTCAACTGAACCAAAGCCACAACAGTGCTCTGAAAGGAAAGTAGTCCTAGCACAGCACGAAGAGCCTTGTAACATACCTGAATGTGTGAGATTTTTCCGGACCTACAGCTGTTGAGAAGTTTCAGCCAATACTGGTTTCAATGGGATCTACTCAGCATAACTTTTAAGAATAAAACCACACATTAGGCATAATTTCATTGTATCTTGAAGCTGAAATGAAGTAGGAGAAGAAAAGTTCTCCTATAGGCATTTAATTGGGGTAGCTGGGAAGAGAGATAGATACGACAGATTAATTCCCCAAAAGTCCACAGCAAAGTTATACCTGCTGTGGGCAGAACAGGTTAGAGACCTTTAAATACTCTGCTTTCTGAGTTCTCAGGCAGAGGAGAAGCTAAAAGGGAGACGTGCTGCTGTGTGTGTCTAGAGGGCTGTAATCCCACTGAAACCCAGGTGTGCCAAAACCTCTCCATAGCCTGCAAATGTGGGCTCAGAAACTCCTCTGTGTGCTTCTTTTGCATTTCCCAGATCAGTTTAGGTTCTGCAGTCTCCTTTTCCCCCAATGAAAAATAAGCCACAAGAGATGTGTTTTCTGAAGAGGCTCCTTCGGCATGGCAGTTTCAGGCAGAGAAGAACTCAGCTTTTAGCTGGGAGCATCCTGCTATCCAGGGGGGACTCATGTCTCCCAGATTTTTCTGTACAGAGGTAAAAGCTGAGACGTGTGTCTTTTGAGGTGTATTGGATTTTTCTTACAGGGGACAGATGCACTAGAAACGCAATTTATTCTCCTCCATAATGATTATTTCTTCTGTCACAGCAATCACAGTCTCCATCCACCCACAAATGGCAGCAGGGCTCCAGGGGATTGTCCAACCCATCGCCACACGGTGCATCAAACCTGCTTTTACATGTCACTTGTTTGCTCGTTGAGGTTATGAATTGTCCCCAAACAGTTTTTCTGCCATTCAGTTCTCTTTTCCGTGGGCACCTGGACCCTCCCTCTCCCCCAGGCACCACACTGCCACACAGTTTAGGGACATGCAATGACAGGTCTCAAAATGCCCAGGTGTTGCCATCGCTGCCGACAAGCCTGTGCTGCTGACAAAACCACCACCTCATGCTTCAAGGAGCTATGAAAGAAAAATTTGCTTTTAGCAGAAGGGCTTCTATTTGTGCATCATTAAAGGGGATTTGTGACTTTAACAAACTGGGTATTAACCACGCTGCCGGCTGTTGAACAAAGATATTAAAATTATTGTTTACTATCAGTGGCAAAACTGCTGAGAAATAAGTTTTGTTACTATGTCAGGAGGCACAAATTGCTTAATCACTTGTGTTATTGAGTGAGACTAACATTAGTTATAAAAACATATCAGATACTGCTAATCAGTGCAGCTCCATGAAGATACAGTATTTCAAAACCCACACCAATATCACATTCTAAGAAAATAACTTCCAAATGTTTTTTTTATTTAGTTGCCAGAGCGTATTTTTTAATTTCTAAAGTCCTGGGCTGAGTTGTTGACTCACTAGCTTTCAACTCAAACAAATGAGATATCACTGATGGAAAACTGATAGAAAAGAAGATTTGAACAATTATACAGAACAGATAAGCCATTAGCTTCTCCCAGGTCCTAATGATGAGCTCTGCAGGATCATTCGGGCTACAGCCATAATTACAATTCCTTCTGAGTCATTCTGTTGCAGCAGAAAACATTAAAAAAAAGGGAATCTTTGGCAACCTCCATGCAAGGGAGGACTAGGATAAGATGGTGTCTGACACAAGTAGGACAATATTTTTGAAATATAAAGCTATAAAAAAGAATTGGCATTTTATTACTATTTTATTTAACAAGCTACGGTTTGGAAGCATAATCACACCTGAATAAAGACCTGAACATGCTTTTCCACCTCGTGTCACCTGTGGGAAGGCCATATTCAATTACACTAAATGTGTTATATTATTCTATTTATTCCATGCTTAAATTATTCAGCTGTTTCAACCACACTCTTTCATCCTGTTGCTTTAATTAGTTGATCTACGTCATCTCTGTATTTGACCTCCTCTTGATGAAGACTCTGACAGCTGCATTTTTGCGTTGGTTTCTTTTTTCCAGTTGAGAAACACGATTTTGTGATAAACGAAATGCGAAACCCATGCCACGTGGCCCATTTGTTCAATCCATCTCAAAATCTCCTTCCAAACAAGAAGACCTGCTAGTCTGTGCTGCCAAAAGGAAACCATTAAGACTGTTTATTGCCATCCTGGGCCACTTTACAATTACAAACACAATTGCTTTGCATCATTCCAATTTAGAAAGAATAGGCACACGTGCAAAGGTGTTCCTAGCTGTAGGCTCATTGCTTTTTAAGCAATCCCAACCACAGTCCTTGAAGCTGGTAACTTCCTATTTGGCCACCCCAGTATTTTCAGGAAACAACTCAGCTTCTCCTGGTAGAACACTATACACAGACTTAATAGAGCTGGTTCCTGGTTTTGCCCAGTTGGTCAGAGCTTTGCCTTCAAATTTTCTGTGTTCAGTCCAAAATTTCATTCTAAATTGCCAGCCCAATGGCTTACCTCTGTGAAACAGCTTCTTTATGTACAGTGCTATGTAAATTTTACTGCAGTGGCCAGAGTTCAGAAAAACATTCACTTCTATGCCATTTTTTCTGTGTTTCGCCAAATCAAATATTTAACTAATCAACAGCATCTGTTAACAAGCTAATAACTGGATAAATAAACCTCATGCAGGCGAAATATATTCTGTAATCCAGAGTACTCCTGAGGGACTTTTTGTTAACTTTTAAAGTGACCAGGGGGAGAATGAGGAAAAAAACAAACACAAAGTGAGCCCACCTAATGGAATGGTCCGTGCTCTAAGATATACTTTTAAGAGTTAATTAATATTTTTAAAATACTTTGATGAAAATATATGTTTAGTTTCATTCTATTTGAAATAATTCAACTGGTAATCCTTTTTCAGAAAGCAAATTATTGTTGCTGCCTCACAGCTCAAATTATTACCCAAAATAATAAGCTTGGCAAAAAAGCCTATTATTTCAATTCTTGAATAAGGACTCCGTTCACATGTCTAATGCCCTGTGTAAGAGAATTAGCAGAAACTCATCTCAATGTGGTTTCAAAAGAGGAAACTAAGCAGACAGCCCTGTTAATTTAGCATATAGACTTGGAATAAAGTACAACATCCATCATCTCTTGAAATTCAATTAAAAATTGGTCTTGTGTCCAAGGAGAAGGAGCCAATTTTCTGCTGGAAGCAGAGTCTTGGAAGATCGCTAAAACCCTTAATGGTTCTTTCATTGTGGGAGCCAATATGAAAGAAAAACCAGTTTGGGAGTTCAAATTACTCCTCACATTAAATGCTACAACATATGCAATCTTCAGTTTGGGCCTGTTGCTGTTGATGCAATGCTTTCTGTCACCCCAGACACACAGGGAATTCCAGCTGTGTGTCTCTCCTGGTCCTTAAAATCTTCCCACGTGCTACTGGATGCTGCAGCAATGCTGAAGAGGCTTTTGCATGCAGGGTGAAACACTTGTCCTTACCATATGTCATGTATAGTTCTCATTCTCTCACAGTAGGTTTCTATGTGTGATAAAAAGATGCTCGCAAACACACTGAGATTTAATATCTGGGGAAAGGGAAGCCTGAAAATATGTTAACAAGATTTTCAGCATTAAACACAATTTTGTTTCAGATTTCAGCTGTTAAACATCTTAATTTGTTTTGCTTTTTGCTCCAGTAACATAATGCTAATGCACTCTGACAGCTTGTGACTCCACGCCGAGGAGGTTTCACAAACCAATCTCTTTACTTGAAATTTGATTTACAAAGTGCCTTAGTCCTTTAGCTGTGTGGCAGCAGTCACTGTCACAACACTTGTCATGACTTAAAGTAGGAGCACAATCTGGGCAGTTTTTCCTCGTTTGTTTATTTTGTCCCAGTGAAGGATTCACCGAGATGAAAGAATCCTTTTAACTGTTTAATGTTCTCATCCATCAATAAACTCAGTTCAGAAAATACTGCCATGCAATGTGTGGAAAAGTCCAAAAGAAAGGGTGGATTTTTTTGTTTTGAAACATATATTAAACTCCTGGTGCAGGTAGCATCTCTGCAGTTTATCTTTACAATATTTGTTTTGGATGGGTTGATCTAACAGTTAATGCACAAATCTTTTGGATTCCATGTTCTCCTTCCAGCCCAAGCTAGCTTTGGCTACTGCTCTCCAGCAGCAAGCTCAGGTTAGTTTCCAGGTACTTATCCTACGTACAGCTGCAGGTCACTGCTGAGCCAGCAGGACCACTTGTTCAGCTACAGGCCAGCCCCAACCTTGTGTGGGCCATCATTTTCCTGGGAAATCACATTTTTGAGATGTGAGAAGTACATGAAGTGGCACTTCATATCACAAATCCCTGTAGAACAGGCAACAAAAACAATAGATGACCACAAACATCTGCTCTCAGAGGCAGCCCCCCAGGCTGCTGCCTGCCTTTGGCAGGGATAGTCTGCCACATGCATGTGGCTTGTATGGCTGGAGCACATCCTGTCACATCCCAGCATCCTGGCAGGTATGTTACACACCATAACCACCTCCAAAAGATAAGCACCACGTGGACTATTCCTTTGAGTCATTTTATAATTAACTGGAGAAGCTGATTTGGCACCAAAACTTAGTTAAATACCTTTTTTTCATCTCTCCTCCAGCAAATAAATTTTTAGATTATTTTACAATTATTTTATTTAGATAAAATAACTATTATTCTCCAGGCAGAAGGTTGTGGGAACAGCAGTGTGGATATTTCCATCTCTCCTTCTCCATAGATGAGACATATGAAGCCAATGTAACATCATCCAGCTAAGAAGTCAATCTTGTAAAGAAGACCAGAAAATAAACTGCAGTTCCTGCCCCACTGTGGCAGGCATCACTCATGAAAACAATCCGCTTACAGCTTTTAAATCACTTTTCTTCCAGAAAAGGAACACCTTTTGTCATCTTTTCTCTCGAAAGGGCTTTTCTCCAGAAGGGGTCAGCTTGCCTCACTCAGCTCCGAGCACAGGAAATGATCTGCCAACGCCGACAGGTCTGTGCGCCCAACAATAGCCGCCTGCACGGCGATGCTGCGCTGGCTCCAGCCCAGCCGGCTGCTCCTGGTGGTCTGGTGAGGCAGGGCAAACTCTGCTGCTGCTGCTGCTTTGTGTGCCGTGTTTCTAGACAGGCTGACTCCACACTGATGGGCTTCTTGCTCTGGTGATTTTTGCTGCAGTACACAGACACCTGGTCCTTCTGGACTCCGCAGTCATTGTGCTGTAGTCACAGGAGCAGGTAAATGCATGCAAAATGGTTTGGTTTGGTTTTCCTCTGAGTTTCAAGCACATTTATCATCAGCTTGTAGGCTAAATCAAATTCACTAGTGAAGACATTTTTTCTCTGCACAAACTAAATGGATCTGTGACCCCTGTATCCATTTGTAAATACAGGTAAGCAGTATTTTTCTGTCTCACATTGGTGTTTTTAAATCTGATTCAACTAACAGTTGAAAAGGGCTTCACTGTTTTCTGGTGATCTTGACCTCTGAAAACCTGGAAAACCAAGTTTAGATACCTATGCTTTCATAAAAGACCAGTGCTTCTGTACCTGACTAAAGGCCTGCTAATGATGTCTGCGTATCTGGGAGTGTGCATTAGCTAATGGATAACTGGATCCTTGAAAATAATGAATGAATCAAGTCTCTGACATTTTGTACTCATGTATTGTGGCATTCAAAATTATTCAAAATCTAGTCCAAGTTATTTTATATTACTGCAATAATAAGGAAGTAATTGATATTTGTATTCAAGCTTCAGCTCAGTACTGTCAAAAGAGACACATTGTCTTAAAACTGTAAATAAATAAAATTATATTTATTCCCTTTCCTTAATCAAAAGTACTATGGCAGCCTGTGGAAAGGCTTGTCTTCTTACATTTGCCTCACTAGCCACAAGGTTTTAATAAATAGTCTCAGTGCAGCAGGAACACATCTTTGCCACACTTTGGCTGCTCCAGCCATCATCTTATGCACCTATTTCTGCTAGAGCACTCCCCCAGCAGGCAGTGCTGCCCTGCTTGCAGGGGTCTTTCCAAAGCCCACCAAGCAGCAATGTTGGTTCTTTTACAGCCCTTCGTTCTGACTGCACACGTGCAGGAAGCAGCTGAGAATTGCTGGGATGAACAACTGAGAAGAATTTCTGGCTAAAAATCAAAATCCCCAGCATCTGAGGGAAAAAACTGAAACTGTATCAGATGGACAGCAAAGGTGCAGAGAGAGCAGTGGGGCCCTGAGCCAGGCCAGGCTGTGCAGAGCCGGCTACAGCCAAATGAGCCTTTTGGCAAGCTGAGATGTGCCACGGGGGCACAGCTGGATTTAATTGGTATGCAGAACAAGGCTGAGAAACTGATTATGTCCTAGGTTTAGAACAAGAGGGGAGAAGTGCTATAACTCCACTATTTACCTTTTGAGAGCTTGATCCTCGTTGAAGTAGTTTTTCTAAGGTAGGTACACAGTTCCTGGAAGTTAGGGTGCATGCCCCTTCTGCATCCAGTGATTTATGCACCTTTTCATTTTACCTTGCCTATAGCTGGTAGGAATTAAAATTGATCACTTTTTGTATCAAAGTTTACCAAGTACAATGTAAGTCTTCAGCTCCTAGGGTAACAGCACATGAGGGTTATTGTCAGCTGGAAGTGTGTGAAAACAGCCACATGCTCGGAGAGCCTCGATGCAGTAAAGAGAAACATATCTACATGTTTAATTGTATTCGTGCTGTAAGCAGATTTTAAGCATTCAAGATAGAGATAGTGAGAAAACCAAGTATCAAGTGATTGTATTCCATCATAGACTTATTTGAACCTTGTTCAGTTATTTAACTATTAACACACATTATAATTAATACAATATTGTACCATCTACATCAATTTGAAGAAATGCAATGGCTGTAAATCTCACTGTACATAATCATGCAGGCTTTCCTCCCAGATACAAACCCAACTGCATGGATGACTTGCAGCTTATGCAAGTGAAAAGCTTTCTCCTTCCCCTTCACTCCTCACAACGAAAAGAATCACTTCAAAGGCAGTGGCACCACCTGAGCTCTTCGGAGTTTGGTTTTCCCAAATGTTTCTCAGAAGTCCATCATCTGAAAAGATGATTTAATGCAGCAAGTCTTGCAATGAACTACAAGCACCATCCTTTTCTGTATAAAATGGAGTGCAGTGAGGGCATCAGTTGGCTGTGATGATTTTGATTCACCACTGTGCATTGCCACCAAGAGGGACATGCTGGCCCTCACGTTGCAGAATATTGTGGTAGATGGGCTGCCACTACAGGAAGAAAAGTCAGCTGTCATGATTTTTTTTTGAAAGGTGCTTTTAGTTTTGATTATCAAACCACAGGTAATTCCACCTGACAGTATCATCCAGTCAAGTGAAATATTGTTTTACTGAGAGAAAAAAAACCTTAAAATTGCCTGTTTGCCAAGGACAGAAGAATATAGAACCACCAATCAACAGTTCCAGGAGAAATACAAGAAGAAAGTTACCAGCAAAGACTTGCAAGAAGTAAAGACCTCTATTTCTCTAAAAAAATATTTGGAAAATGCAGCTGCTTTTGCACAAGGTAAACACAGCTGATTCTACAGCAAAATCTTCCTATGACTTCCCACATTGCTGCAGGCAAAAGCACATAAGTCATGACTTTTGAAAGAGATAATGGCTTTTCAACTGCTGTGCACCCCATTGTATCTGTGACAAATGCTCCGAGAGATAACAGCTCTGGCAGAAGCAAAGTGCAGAGGATGAGAGTTCAGGCTGGTTGACTGGCCTCTGCCACTACTTCCCAGCACTGCCTTCATCACGTGGATGCACGCTGGACATGTAGGTGGCATTCCAACATAAATGGTTGAAAGTGGGTTTGTGAGGCTGCAAGTTAATTTTAAAATTCAGCTTTAGTACAGAGGAACGGATTTGTAATTATATCAGTTAGTGACATAGATCCCTTCTTAATGTCATCCTACCCATTTCAAAATAAAAACAAGATACAAAATGCACTTAGGAGTATGGGTAAGATATGTGTTAACTGCCTGCTTTTTTACATAGAGTGCTGTCCTTTTATCCATCCATTTTAAACTCAGCTGAAGACCTGTAAATACTTAGAACAAGAAGACAGAATGCATTTCATTTGGGTCTCTCTAACAATGCCATCTTCATATTTAACCTATCTAAAGCCTAACTGGGACATGGCTGGGCACAGAGGGTTTGCAGGAATCATGTCTGGCTTCGGTGCAAGGCTTTCCCCCTCCAGACTCTGCAAGTAGTGTCTTCCACTCCCCTGAGACCGTGGCAAACCATGACCGCTTCCCTCCGCCCAAGACTGGGTCCAGTACAAACCCATGGAACCAGGAAAGGCACCAAAAAGCATCAAATATGAGCCAAGCCAGATGTTTTCTAAAACCCCTCCAGAACATCAGCTCATGACACAGTTCAGAGAGTTTCACCCTCAGGCTGGAAATTATCTGAGTGCTATCATTGTGTATCAGTCGGGAGAAACTTGAAGTCTTGCATGCTAGCACAAAGTCCAACACAGAAAGCCCATGCTGCAATCTAGTCTACTTCGATACATTAGTATTAATTAAGAGACCACACGGATGCCAAATCACTCACCGGAATTCATTTTTCCTAGGAAAAGTTTGTAATTAGACTAAAAAAATACCCCTACATTTAACTTCTTTTGGAAAAATAGTCACTTTGTTCTCACCTGGCAATGTTTAGATGTGGTCCCAAGAAAGTGGATTTGGAGGTGACGTCTTCAATTTGAATGATAGGGACATATTGCTGTATTGAGGATTATTGTAACATCTCCTTGGGGTTGTCCACTGCCACAAACTTTTATGAACCACCCCAAAGAAAACCAAAGAGTACTTGGCCACTGAAAAAAGGGGATAGCCACTGCAAACCCCCAAGTTCAGGTTGGGGGGAACAGCAGTTCCAGCATTACTACGTGTAGTTTCCAGACGTGTGGATAGCATGTCTCTGTTTCTGTGCGTGTAATTGGAGTGGTTTTGTCTAAAATCAGATATAAGAGAAAAAAGAAATTTTTCAAATCTTGCTTTCTTTTCCTGTTTGATAAATTCTGTTATTTCAAGGAAAGATTTGCAGTTTGGTTAATTTTGATTTAGTTTCTAGACCCATGACTGGCTTGTGCAGGCTTTAACCGGCATGTCGTCTGCTTAGGAAAAAATACATCTGTGAACTATGGATGTGGCATTAGCTAAGAGAATTTACGATGCATCATGTGCAATGAAGCAGATGGACTCTGTGGATGAGTTAACAGTGACTTATAAGATTATCTTAAATAATGGAAGAGTTTTTTTCCTAAATGGCTTAAAACCCCATATGCTTTGGGGTTTAGCTAGCTTCACTAACTACTCTTGCAGAGCATGGGGCATTTCATAAGATCTACAGAGCAGCAGCTCCCTCTTGCATGTTTAATTCATGCTACATTTTATAAAAAACACGAACTAGAAAACAGACACCCCCCACCAATCCCACAAATACCAACCCCCCACTGTACCACAGGAAGAGTCACATCCTGTCCTGTACCTTCTATCTCTTTTTTTGGGCTGTTATTACTTGAAAAACTTGAGCAGCTTCCAGTTTAGTCATTTCCCCTTATCAGGAAATTCAGATGAAATTACATTCCTACCGGAGGCTTTTAAAACTATATAGGAGACCTGTTCCTTTACAGGAGATATATTTTACTGACATTTTTGTTTTCCCATCCAAGTGGTGGTCATCTGCTCACTCTGAGTGTTCACTATCCCTTCTGATTTTCACTGCAGATGTGCCTCTGTCATCTTGTCATGTTGTAATTTTGTCATTATGTTCCTCAGTTACCCAATCTGGTAAAGAGGAGAAAAGGGCAGGCCTCCACTCTGCAAATTTTATTAACTACTTGACCAGCCTCCCATTACCAGGAAGGGGACCCATCTGAGACCAAATCTTTGCTAAACTGGGCAGAAAGAACTGTACCTAAAGCTAATTTTCTAAACGAAGTGGTAGCTGCCTGCTTTTAACCATGCTCCAGAGGAGTTCTCTGGATCAGGATCAATACTCACAAGGTAAGAAAGCTACTGATGCTCATGACCTGTGCCTAGAGCCTCTTGCAGTTACCAGCACCTGGCTGTGCTCATTAATGACCTCTGCACCAAAATACCCACTAAGGACAGAAAAAAAAATTAGCAAAACAAAGTGGGTGGGATGGAGGAAACCGACCACTTGTCCTGACAGTCTACGGTGAGGGAAAGGGGAGGGATGGAGGCATCACACCTGGACAGGATGTAAAGGAGGCACAGCTCTCCTGGGGGGCCATGCACACATCCCTCTTTGCATGGGGTATCCTCTGCTCCGATGTTTGAACCTCAGCTGTAACAGCCCACTCCTCCCTCCCATCACCTCCTATTTCTGCCATATGCCCTCAGTTTCATCCCACTGCTCAACAGGCCAGTGTCCTCTCCTGGGGCATGCCAACGTCCTGCTAGCACAGTAGTTTCTCTCGAGGCCCTCCAGGCAGCCTTTGCTACCTGCAGGTGAAGGTCCTGGGTCGGTGACCAAGTGACACAACTCCCCATTTATAAGGTATTCAAAATTATTTTGCTAGGTGAGTGCACCCCCAATGGTTCCCTTTTAGGATCATAAATGACTGTGCAGGTCACATTCACTAGAAAATAGTAATAATAATAATATTACAAAAAATCATACCCGGACTGCCACCATTTTCCCCGGCTCATAAGGGTCACAAATAGTGTTTGTTTGTGTGCCAAGCAGCCTTGGTGCAGAGCTGCAGGAGCAGAAATAGCTGCCTGACTGCCTCCAAATCTGGCCTCAGAGCAACCTCCAGTGGCAGCAAGCTGCTCTTGCAGACAGGGCACCAATGGCGCTGCCGGGAATCCCAGCATGCCTCTGCCACCAGAGGGAATGCTGGCCCTCATGGACACGCAGGAATAATGTATGACCACCACCATTGCCATTAGGGCACCAGAATAAAAATGAATGAATGAATGAATGAATGAATGAATGAATGAATGAATGAATGAATGAATGAATGAATGAATTAAAAAAAAATTAAATTGTGAGTACTTCCCCATGACTCATCTAACAGCAGAGATGTTCTACTGGCACAAACCCAAAATTGTCATCCACTTAAGACCCAATTAAAAAGTAGAAAAAGGGACAGTTATTAGTTTAAAATTTTGTGTGAACTTTCTGCTGGTGACTGGACAAGTCGCACACTTGTTGTGATTCAAGAATTAGTGAGATACCTCAGCACATGCAAAATTTAGCACAAACTCCAGGATCTTTGCTGCGTGGAAATGGAATTAACCAAGCACATATTTAGCATTGCCATACATAAAGTGCTTTGTTGAGCAAAAGTCTGAACCACATTCCACCAACACTGCTGAAAGATCTGAGGACTTTGGGTTCGCGTCTCTTCAGAAAGCCTTCTTTGCTCATCTTTTACCACAACACACACACATGCTCTTGTGAATACAGGGCTACAGCTTGCAGTGGCAATTCACAGTGCATTTTGCCATCTCAGCTATGCCTTTTTTATTGTCTCATCTCTTATACTAAGTCCTGGGGAACATAGCTTGGCTCAGCCTACCCCAACCAAGCAGAAGCCTCTACTCTGCAATCCAGGTTCATGTAATAGAAGTTAGTTATAATAAGTAAAATCAACACCACCAAAGGTAATCAATATTTTATTTATAAACATACATTTACTATAAAAGCCGTTGAGTTTTAGACAAGTTTTCCTAATTTCCAGAGGCATTTTAGAATAAATAAAATAAAGGGAAGATTAGCATAATTGGTATTCAACATTAGGCCCAGCTAGGACAGCAATCCTTGTCCCTGAATGGACATGCAGGTAAGGATGGTCCCCTTCTGGTTCACCAACCTTTACGACATTCACTGAAAACTACAGATGTACTGCATCAATAACACTACATAGCAAGAGTAAGGAAAAAATACACCATGAAAATGGGCTTGCAAAATACGGATGGGTTATGACACCTGTTCAGGTTCTCTGAAGTAGTAAGAGGCTAAATAAATTCCAAAACATCTAAAACCCATTACATACATCGTACTTGCTCAGTAATAATAAATCATTTTTTTTGCAACAAATACATTTACATTGCAGTTCAAATGTAGGAAAGTGTTATTTTTTTCTGTGCTCAAAGTTCCTGATTAGAAATATATCATATTAATGTGTTTAAACTGGAAAAGAAAAAGGAAAAAAATCTTAGCCTGAATGAATTTGCCATGTAAGATTCCAGAGGGAATATAAAATCAAACATAAGAAGTTGGCAAGTACGATTTGGAAAACTGTTGAAAATTATTCTGTGCTGATGAATAGATGTTCATTAGGGGAAAAAATCATCATCGTTGAGCGCTGCTTCATTTTGCTTTAGGTACAATCAACTTTGCTAATACATGCATATACAAAACTATCTGAGAGACACTGGGATCAATTTCTAAGCAGCTCCAAAGACCCAATGATGTGTCTGCAGTGTGATGCAATATCCCTCCCCCCTCGTTCATGCATTTTATCCCAACCATGCTCCTAAGCCCTTTGGGCACTTACCCCTACACATGAATGAGAAGCGGACCTGACCTCTGAGACAACCAGCCCTTTGAAACCCTTGGGGACTGATTTGCACATCTAACTCTATCACGTGGGTGAAGCAGTGCTAGAGACTCATGTCGAATAGATGCACAAGCATGCACAGTCTCATTTAAAAATTAGGTTCAGACATTATATATTCACATACCCTTAATGCAGCGCATGGAGTTATACAGACGTACCACGCCAGTTACGAAATCTGCTTCTTGAATTTCCATGTTACATATTCGTTGTGGGAAAATGTTGTAACAACCACAAGCAAAGAGTAAGCATCCCGGTTATCAAAACCCTTTAACAGGAAATTATGCAGGTGGTTGATCAAAATGTAGGTTATCACTTTTAGTTCAAAGACATTTGTCTCATTTATTTTATTTTTATTTAAAAATATTCCCCAAGTGAAGTCCACGAGGGACTTCATCTTTTTGGATTTATTGCATCCATAAGTCATTGCTGACTGTGTGCAACAGCTTTGCATTTTCTAAGGCACAATATTAAGGAAGTAACATGTAACTTTCCAGCAGATAGTCACAATGTCCCCCAACGACATCACACGTGTGTGTTTGATGACACGCAGTTCTGCATGGTTATGCAACTCACATGCAAGCAACTGTCTAGCATTTCAATTAATAATTGCTAGCATGAGAACAACTCAGAATTATTGCTTCCCTAATAACCATTTCTATTTACCAACACATCAAAACACAACAGATATGAACATAGATAAAAGAAATCTCTATTCATTTCATTTTATAGTGGTTTTAAGGCAGAAAAAGAATTTTTTCCCCTCCATTTGAAGATATTTCCGGTAACTGTTTACCAAAAAGTGCTAGGATATTTTACAGTTGCAACACATTCCCTAACTTTGTCTATGTATTGTAGATACCTGCTGAACCCGTTTCAATGAGCTGCTGGATTACTTCAGTAAGGAGCACATGCTTAATCAAAGAGCACAAAGGAAATCTGTCCCAAACACAGGCAGGGTAGTTTTTCTGCCTGTGGCTGCCATTCTCCTCCCTGCCAATCTTCCACACTTCTGGGTTTTGCTGACTATTTTCGGATAGTGGATGGAGGAACACAGGCTCAAGGCTGTCTAATTCTCTGCCCTGGGGGGTACCCAAACCACACATGTTTCTCTGCATGAGATTTCAACCAAGTGTAATGTTTGCAAGTGAATGAGCAGATGTCCAACCCACTCAAATCATCAATTGGCAAGTTGCATGCCAAAGAGAAATGCTTTACCACAGCATCAAACTGCAGCTCAGAGACTCACAACTCTGCTGGGTCTGCCCGCTCGGCCGCCTCTCCCCCACATCACCTTTCATCAAGTTTAATAAGCATACAGGCTGCTGAACTTACTAAGAAGGATTGCTCCTGATGGGAATTTTTCCATTGTTATTGGTATGCAGTCTTTAGGTTTAATGAAGAAATCTTTATTTCAGAGAATATTAAGCTATAGTCATGAACATTACTTGAGGTACACAAACAAAAAAATCCTATAACTAAAGGTGCAATAATTTATTTGTTTAACTTCTACCCTCCATTGAAGGTAATATAAACACAAAATGCTTCAGAATTACAGGATGTATTACCAAACTAGTCTCTGTATAAAAAAAGTTATAGCTTCAGTTATAACAGAGAAGTCGTGCTGTGATGTTTAGTTTTTCAAATGCACTGATTAGATACTATCTTAAAATTACTTCTCAGCTCAGGTTGGCATATTCTATAAAGGTTCTGTAAACTTAAACTTTTTAATTGCTAGAAATATTAAAACAAAACAGCTTTATTGCATGTTTATTCTCTTATTACTTTCAAAAGAACAAGGTAACAGACTGGGTATCATAAGCATACCTGAAAGGTGGTTTTGTTGGTTTTTTTTTTTTTAATAGTACTCTTTATAGGCTTTACCTTCCCAAACATGGTCATACATCTTTTGCAAATTTCTTAAGGAAGCAAAACCCAACATATTGCATTTCAAAGGAGCCGGTGCAGCTTTTTTGTGAGTTTTTAAAAACGAGATGAGAGCCATCATGTCCATGGATTCAAGCTTTTACAAGTGATTGTCTGGAGGCAGCCGATACATATGAGAAGAGAGTTCCTTCTTGAAAGTTATTAGGACTGAAAGTCATGTCACAATGTAGTTGGCTGTCCAGCAGCTGGGTAAAACAAAACCAAAACAAGTAATTGGTTACAAATTTTAACAAACAAATATAGACTTTTCCTCACATGACCTCTACAATTAAAAAAAAAATTCATCTGGAGCTATATACATTTGTGCTCTGTTTTTCCTTCCTCCTGCAAAGCTGGGGCACTAACTACTACAAAGAAGGATTCAGCATAACTCCAGTGGAAATATATTTTCCTTGCCATGCGTTGAATGCATTATGCATGAAGTTTTATCTTATTTTACACCCAAAGTACTTGTGTGTATATTTATTTCAGGCTCTGCAGTGGCAAAATAGTAAAGCAAAGGACTGATGAGTCATCTTCAGCTGTGCCTAGTTTGTGTTACCTGGTACTACAGACTCCTTGTGTTATTTGGCCATATAGGGAATCTCATGAATTTACTTCTCTCCTTTGACTTTGACGCTCATCAACCTGTAACCATTCCCTGTATTTGACACTGAATAGAGAATTTGCTTCCTTGTGAGGTTTTGTTGTACAGAAACAGCCTACCAATAAAAACCCCATCCACTTTTATCTGAAAACCAGAAATATTTTGGACCCTAGACCACTACATAATCCTTAATGCTTTTCTCATCATCTTTTTTGATGATTTATTTTGAAATAGAATGATCCATTTTTCCAGATAAGCTCCTGGGAGCCAAAGTATTTCACCGAGATGTCCATAAGCATCTCGAAACAATACTGACTAATCCTAGGTTAGTCAGAGACTGTCACTTCTGCCCACTGCTGCACAGGTTTCAGATGCAGCCACGGGGGCAGGAAGGCACAAGCCATGCAATCGAACAACTGATTTGACATTTTGCAGCATTATTCTCAGAACTGAAAGGCAAAACACTGACATTGCACCAGTTTATTCTTAATTTCAGGTGTGCAGTGCATCAAATTTTAGTTAAAAATTAACAACTAGCAATATTTGCAGTTCTATCAAAATCAATCCCTTTGACTTGTCAACAACAGTTACTGTAACTTGAATTCAACTAACTGGATTTTGAGATTTTGCATGACCAGCGGACACAGCCGGAAGAGGCAATTTGTAGTAAAAATTACAAACCGCTTGCCATTATTATTCTTCGGGAGCCATACATTTTCTCAAAATCTATTTCCTCTGTCATGGACTTGGTTACCATTCTGCTGGGTATGTACAAATGCAAAACATTATTACATTAAACACTGCACACAGCTCTGTAATGCATTTTCTAGTAACACTGCTGTAGAAATGACAAGGGAGAGAGTGATTTCTACAGCATATACGCTGATAATTTATTTGAGCCTTTATCCATCCTCAAGAGACATCAATTTTTATTTACACAAACAGGACTAAGAAGAAAAGGAAATTATGACTTTTATATCTTCCTCTCTTTTTTGTGTAAAGATATATGTGCAAATCTGCATTTTAAGGGTCAGGACCTCATCCACACAAGGAAGGTTTATAGCATCAAGCATGAAGGGAAAAAGCTATTTCTAAATATTTCAGGTTAAACAAGTAATAAAAAGTTGATAACATTTCTTAGCAGAATTAAAAAAAAAAAATCGCCAAAAAACCAGTTATACAATAGCACCCTCTAGCTCTGCTGATGGAGAAGTAACTCTTTCCTGATGCATCATAGCAAAAGCACCTATTTTTCGAGCAGGGAGGTACCTTTCCTACTCCTGGATTTCTACAGCCAGTGCTTTTGAGAGAGGACAAGGGAAATAGTAAGCAAAAAGAGCTCTAGATGTCCACTTATCAGCTGGAACTATAGGCAGTGAATATAGCAAATAATATTTAACTGGAAGAAAACAATTACTCCTATTGTTTTGCATCTTACTATTTTCCACAAGGTGGAAGCCAGCGTCAGGACTGACCATCACTGGTGACACTGGGGTGAAGCTAAAATGTTCTAGTAATTTGGTATCAGTCACAGAAATCCAGGACTCAGAAAGACATTTAGGTGACCTCTCTAAGACAGCAAAATGCATGAAGTTTTCTTTCTGACATGCAATTGTCTGGCTCATTCTTCAAAATTTATGGCAAGCAACACTATTTAGCACATCTCTGGGGATACCACCACAAGGATTCACTACGAGTTACAGAATGTTCTTAATATTTTACATGACCATTTTATCCACAAAACGGAGGCCTAGAGACATAAAATATGGAAACTTCTCCGAATACGGCCTAGGGTCCTAGAGCAGGTAGAATTATCTACATTGTCTCATGTGATGTGAGTGATCCAAGCCTCCAAGTCACGCAATATGTGTGCATAGTATAGGAGTTTATGTTTATGCACAGAAACAGCCTTTAAGTCTAACAGTGCTGAGCAGAGATCCTCTGGGCAAAATTTAATGGGCTTGGAAACCTTTTCTGATACGAGAAAATAATTAAAATGGCATGGGAAGACTCTTCTTCCCATGGTGAAGCTATGCCTGAGTGTCAGAGCCAGACAAACCCACCAGTTAAAATCATGGCCACAGTATTGCTAGAGTTCCCAGTATTTGGTACTTACTTCTGGATCGGATATAACAATCATTGCAGTTAAGAAGACCATTTCTAATCCTGACATCTGTGCCACTTGCTGCATCTCCCAGCTGTCCCTTGCAAATGCCACACTGTCAGTTGAAGAACAGAGAAAGTAAGAGAGACCATGCCCTACTATCTGTCACATCTCCTCCCAAATTTTTACTTTTGTTTCAGTAGTTCTTGGAACGGTGAGAAAAAATACACCCCTAGAACCCAGCCCACACTCCTGGGGAACACTGCAAATCAGTAAAAGGGTTTTTATAGAGTGTTTAGGACTGGATTTCAGCAGCCTCCACTTACACAGAAGTGAAGTCTAATTCTATGGGACATCTGACTTCGAGGTTGCACTCTGGAGCCAGGCCAGTTGTGATGGATAAATCTTAAAGAGGCCGAAGATTTAGTCTGGGTAAATGTATGTCTAAAATTAAAAAAGTCTTCACAAATGTCTAATACCAACTGGGCCAGAGAGAATGGAAATGGATACTTTCAGAGTTTACTAGAAAACACTTGAGGTTATTTCCAAACTGAAACACTCAAGAACAGTCAAGAAATATTTCTGGTGAAAGCCAGAATACACCGTTCATTCCATAGTCAAAGCTTTCCAACCATGAGGCAGATCAAAGATGGCTTTGGCACTGACCATGTTTTTGGAAGGAAAAAAACCCCATCTAAACAAATCTCAAGGTAAATAATGTTATTTTTAAAAAACAATGAACACAATAGAGAAATGATATGATGCTTCCCCTCATAAGTACAGAAGCTAAGTTTGCTTTCTTGATCACAGGTTTTAGTCCAATTAACATGTCTGACTGCAAAATAACACATTAGTTGTGTTATTTTCACTTGTTTACAAACACACTCAAACACAAATAATAACCATGTAAATCCCCTGGTCCTCTAATTTTCACTTTCACATTTACTCTACTTGCACTGTGCATAACTTGAGATTTTTCTTAATAAAGCAAGAGACATACCCTGAAGCACTGAATATGGAAATAAAGACCAAGTGTTTCAATAATCATGGCAGCTCCTTTTCCAAGAGGGAGACCACAGGTAGAACAAAGCTTCTTCCCACTGACAGACCTAGGAGACAAATATGGCTGTGAGAATACAGCAACTGATGCTAAAATGGAGCCAAATGTTTAGATAGGTTTATCGAGAGGGACTGGATGGGAGGAAGGAACACTCGAGGAGTTTAAAGAAATACACATTGACCCTTCAGCCATATTACTGAATCAACCTGCAAGTCTGCCTTCCACACAAGCAAGCAAAGGGTTTAAAATGCTTGAATGCACAGCAACTCAGACACATTTCCCTGCCAGTCTGCTGTGCTAGATCAAAGGAGATGCAAGCCTCTTAACAGAGGCCTGAGTGGCAGGGAACCGTGCCTGTGGATCCATGGAATCACAGAATGGTTAGGGTTAGAAGGGACCTTAAAGATCATGCAGTTCCAACTCTCCTGCCATAGGCAGGGAATCTTCCACTAGACCAGGTTATCCAGAGCCCCATCTAACCCGGCGCTGAACACCTCTAGGGATGGGGAGTCCATAGCCTCTCTGAGCAATCTGCTCCAGTGCCTCACCACCCTTACAGTAAATGTTACTTAGACCTAGTCAATGCCACAGCAATTCACACGAATTGCCTGAGTCAGACTGTCAGCCTGGAAATTTTTCGATTTGTTTACAAATGGACTTGCTCACTGCAAGTCAGAAAACAGGGATGCTATTCTTGCACCCAAACAAGCTGGTGGAGTCAATAGTGACAGCGTAACTACAGTAGCACAGACCAGGCACTGGCTGACTCATTTCAGTCTGTGCTGCTGTAGCCACTTAGTACTATAACTAGTTAGAGAAAACCTGAAATTGGATCTCCATCTGCAATGCAAAAAACACTTCAACGTGCTCCTTCAGCAGTCCTGTCTAGACCTCTCTCATAAATCTGCTCTTGGATGGTAGCTGGGTGAAAGTCCAGAGTCCCAGGAATAACTGGTGCCCTTTTTCATAATGGTTTTAACAGCAGTGCAGGTGCATACTTCTATGGGTCTCACACTCTTCCCTTCTTTCCTGCCTGTCACCTTGCCGGAACTGATGCTTTGCCTAGTGAGATGAATCTGAGACCAAAAGAGATCCTCTGTCATTCTGTGGCATCCATACTTTTTTCAGTCAGGGCTGAAACCAGGAGAGAAACTTTGTGATACTTCATGAGTTTTGAAAAGACGATTTGATGAAATCCTACCCAGAAAAGCAAGTTTACAATCTCTTGCTCTAAGGTTTTGAGGCAGCAACATAATAAGCCACCAACAGAGACAGATCGGGACTGCAGCATGACAAAAGAGCCATTTCGGAAAGGAAAAAAAAAGAAAAGAGAGAGAGAAGCAGCAGAAAAATTCATCACAATTAGAAAATTGTCCTTGCTTCCACTCTTGAGCCCACCATGTACACAGACAGCATAGACACATGACTGTCTTGTTGCTTCATTATCATAATTTATTTTAGAATAACTTTGCTGGGTTTTTTCCTCCCCTCCTACAACCTTAACCCTTCTGCTTCTGTGTTATTCCTGAGTTCACTTTTGTTTGTACTTCTCCACTATCAGAGTTACTACAAAAGCAAGTTAAAGTCTTGGATCTAGGGAAATTTTTAAGAGTTTTCTAATGTTTTAGTGGAAAAATGAATTACATCGCATCCATGGTTTACACACCTAAAATTTATTTCAGGAAAAGATCATGGAAAACATTCTCATATCAGAATATGGCTGCTAAATAATATGAAGTAGCTATCACAACTAGTGACCTGTAGCAATGAAATGATCTGCAATCCCACCAAAACTGCAGCTACGGTTAGAAAAACAATAAATTGTTCACATAAAAAATTCCCAATAGTTTCACATCAATGCAAGTGACATCAGAAGTAGGGCTTTGCTCTGAAATGTGAAGAAAAATGAATATAAAAAGAAAAAAAACTTGCTGTGTTCTGTGTTGTAGTAATTTACCCTATTTAATAAGCAAACTGATTTTAATATACCCCAAATTATCAGTGATTTAATCAGGCTACAGTTAACATTTCTTTAGAGTTGGTACACATAACTCACTGAAAGATGTACAGATTGCTCGGGAGATTCCAATCTCTAGGAGATTAGCATGATTGTGGGCAAATTAAAAATCAGCAAAAAAGCAAAACACATTTCTAGTTTGAAATGAAAGGAAAAGTTTCTTTTTTAAAACAGCAGGTGACAATGTCTGGAACAGACCTTATTCCTGAGCATGTGACTATTCACAATGAAGACACCCTTTGGCTTAAGTGCTCTGAGCTAACATTTTGACTGAGGTTTATACTGTCCCATTTCAATTTTACTGAAACTTCAATGATCAAGCAGAGTTCTAGAACTGCCTTCTGAACTGTGTTATTTGAAAACATAACAATACCACTGAAGCAGGCAAGAAATATGGGAGAGAGAACTACATGTTTATCTCATGGACGGTTATGAATTGCAACATTTAGCAGACTTAATAGTGCATCCACATAATACTACTGTGATTTTCACTCTGGTAGTTCACCAGCAACTACAAGATGTGTTTGGTCTGCAGAATTCCTTATTGACCCTTAGTACCTGTTGGGTGACTGACTCAGAGCAGCAGGAGAGCAGGGAGATGATGGCCCAGATCGGAAGTTCTCATGATAGCCTGCCCTAAAATACAGCAGAAAAGATGCATAACTACAGCCGAACAACAAACAACAACTACAGCCGAACAAGGTTTTGTATGGAGAAATTCCAGTTAGTGAATTTCAGGGTTTTTGGTTCTGAGCCTCAGTCTGCTCGCTGCCGCTCAATCAGGTAACTCACAGGCTTATCAGCCATGTGGAGACTCCTGCCCACCTCACCAGTCCATCATAGCTCCCACCATGATGAACGAGGGTTACGCCAAGTCACACCACACCACGCCACACTACACTCTCTGTTGGCTCTTTACTGGGTAAAAAGGAAGCTACCAACACTGAAAGGTGGTTTATTTGGTTAACGGTTAATTTGTATCCATGCTACCCTGCAAGATTTTAGTGAGAAAAACCATGGTTTTTGTTATGAGAAATCATAGGATTGATTCAAACTCTAAGTGCTTAAAACTGTTTACAGATTAAATAACAATTTTCTCAAACATACACACAAGCAGCTTATTATGAGTTACAGGTAATCAAACCTCAATCTACATTAGTTTTGACTGGATACAACCTTCATAGAGGTAACAGGTTCTGCAGAAGACTGTGTTCATATATATGCTAATGAAAACAGATATTCCTTTCTCATTACATAGCTACTTTTTGTAAATATTAGGCAAACAGATCCCGCATTTACCAAAAGAACTGGTGTTACAATTCAGTAAGGCTTACTCAAAAGCACAAGGCAAAGCAGCAAAGAAAAAAGACCTCACCAAAATTCACAGCAGAAAGAAAATACTACTGAATATGTATCTTCTTTTAAATGGTATAATCTTTAAAGGACTAGAAAGTAGCAATCAATGTGTGTTTGGAAGATGGGAAATAAAGCTCGTGGATACCAGCTTCAAAGAAGCAGACATAACCTGACATTCCCACCCTCATATTTAGCTACTTATTAGCTATAAATGTTTGTCTCAGGCACTTAGAACAAATTAAGCCATGAAAAGTTATGCAGATATGTGCTAAAAGAGCTACAGAGAAAGAAGAGGGAGGCACGCGGGGGTGTGCTCCCTCCTGAAATTAGTAACCATGCTGCCTGTAATGAGAAACGAAGTAGATAAATGTCAGCAGTGTCGGTGGGAAAGCCAGACATGAAGGGTGTCTTCACACTGCAGGACTAATCATACCCAACCAATAAAGAATGCTTAGCAGGAATGTAAGGGAGAACAGAGCACATGGGACTTCTCAATCTCTTCAATAACCTTTCTGCTCTCACCTCCTTGCTTCCCCTGCGGAGCTTGGTTGCTGTCCCACAGTCTGGCCCAGGAATGGTCTCTGCCGAAAGTCCTCTGCGCACTGTGGAGATCGCTTTGTCAGCAGCTGCTGATTCCAGGAGACATCTACAACAACAGGTGGGGGAAACTCAATATTTGAGGCAAAATGCTTTTGTCGATATTTATAGACCATCGTGGCTTGTGGGCACACCACAAAGGAGAGAGATGTACTGTTCCTTGAAACAAACTTGTCAGAAACCCCCAACAAAGTCAGAGACAGGCTTTACTACATCAGAAGACCTCTACGGAACATCGTTCCCTCGCATTACCTTCACACACGCATGATCTACCCTGCTGCAGAATCTATTTCTGAAGGGGGAAATGACAAGCCATCCACAAACAACACTTGGGAAAATACAAGGTCAAACAGCCATCCACAAACAACACTTGCGAAAATAAAGTACTGTCATAATGAAGGAAGAACCAGAGAGACTGAAACTTCTATGGTGCTAGAGGATCCAAACTTCTCAATAGCAAGAGTTAAAGGGATGGTAGCATAGTCACTGCTCTCCATAAACCTACTGATAAACAGTAATTCCTTCGTAATTTTCTTCTGTGCTTCAGATGGCTCAGTGACAATCGCAGCCTCACAGTAATAAGCAATGACCTGTGTGATGCCCTGGCAGCCAACCATCCCATCTCTGAGAAACAGTGCATTATCTGGACCGTGCAAGATGAATTTTGTGGCTCACAGTCGGGGGAGAAGCCTTACCCTGACATGCGCCAACCATCTGGTTTAGAGAATGAAAACTTTGCTGAGGCCTGTGAAAGGCCTGTTACCTATTTTGGTATCAAGACAATAAACCCACACACTTGATTATCTAAGGGCTTAAGGAGGGAGCAAGGATGGGATGCTTTAAGAAGCAAGAAAGGAGCTGTCAGAATACTTGCAGAGGACCAAATTGTTGAAAAGAACCCAGAAAAACCCTGAAGCAGGGTTATTAGCAGAAGTAGTTTAAAATTGTCAAACCTGTTAAGTTTGCTTAATCACTACTACAAATCCCCAAGGCTATATTGCTGGATAATATGCATTCTGCTTTCTTTCTTTATGTGACTTTTATCAAAGCACTAAGAATACAATAAAATTGAGACAAGGAAAGCAAACCTACTAAGTTTAATAGACTGAATTTGCATTTGGAGCAAGTAATAACGCTGAAAACTTTTCCATCCGTAGACACTTCATTTTTTAGAATAATGAATTTTTATGCTGAACAGGAAACAAAAATCTAAAACTTGATTTCAAAATTTGCATTCACTTTCTGTCTTTAGTCCTACTTACTTACTTTCCACTATTCACTTGTATTAGATGCATAATGATGCTAAATTCATGAATTTGCCTTTTTTTCAGAGTGGCCCTCATGACACCAATGTTTTGGGAAAATTCCATCCTTCAAAAACATCAATACTTATGGGAGCTTAAAAAAAAAAAATTAACTTTAAATGTCATTAGACATTTCTAATGACAAAATTTAGGCTTGGCTTGAAACGGTTACATATCATATGTAGTGATTTTCACTGGACTGAAACTGACATAAAGAACCTAATTAGCAATAAAAACACAAAATAAGTGTTGGAAATATGCTCTATGTATCAAGATAAATCCTATATGTATGTAAAATTATGTAAAAGATGGAAGATAACCATTTTAACTGCTACTGTGAACATGCAGGCCTATAAACAAGATACTGCTGCAGCAACTCTCATCTCTGATGAACACAAGAAGAGTTTAAATTTCACATGAACATATTTATCTTTGCTAACATAAAATAATTTTTTAGTCTGAGACATTCTAATTTTGAAGATATATCTGCACTATCAAATTCCAAAATTCTTTTGAGTTAGATTTCTGCCTGATTTCTATCGGGAGAAGAACACGTGCATAGGAAGAGTCTTACTTTCATCCTGAATCAGTGGCAGATTCAGTCTGGCAGGTGAGCTGCGCTCCATCACCAGCATGTGGTGCTCCTGTTCACTTCCTCCTTTCAAGATACCAGTCTCTGGGTATCCTGAGAGCACTTTATTTCCACTGCCAATAAAAATAAGTCACATTGTATAAATAAAGCCAGGAAAAAAGTCACCTAGAATACAATGGCAAAAACAGACTTTTGAATATCAGTCTATTTTTTAAAAGAAAAAGATTTTTGTTATTGTGTCAGCAATGACAAAGCAATGAGAATAACTTCAATGAATTAACAAATTTGTCTCCAAATAGTCCAAGTCTTCCTGCTTACCTCAAACTGCCCCTTAGATGTGCTGAAGATCATTTTGGATTTGTGGAAAATGGCTTTTTTGACAGAAAAAAAGCTTTTATCCATGTTCTCTATACAGTGCTCAACATCATCAGATGCCTCTCCTCTTTTGTGAAACCTGTTAATTAGCAGTTGAGCAAAGTCCAAGACTTTAAACACCACAACACCACCTGGCAAGTTTGGGTATGGCACTTCTGAGATGGCCAGGCAGTTTCACACAGGTTCTGAGTGAAAACAGCTACTGCTCCTTCATTCCTTCAGATGGCTTGTGAAACGTACACAAGACACAGTGCAGTGATATACAGAGATGTCTGAGCTGTCTAGTCTGGTTGGTCTGGTCTGGTTGCTGTGACAGCCTCTTGGCAAAGCCACACAGGGAAAAGACAAGCACAACTGATATGCACAACTAGCACCGTGCACTGCCACACACTAGCACTGTGTGTCAGCCTGCGAGGGCACTGAATATTGACCAGGATATATTGTACAGAGGCCACCAGGTGCTGATGCTCCAGCATCAATCGCAGCCACATGTGATATTCCAGAAGCTAACAGAACACAAAGCTCCACAGGGATATGAAATGCTTAGCATTAATACATACCTCCTCTTTTCTTGCCAGAGTTCATTTTCCTTGCTTTTCAGAGATGGCATGCTGTCCTGCTCCCAGAGCAGCTTTTTCTGCTGTGTAACTTCTTTTTGTCTGCCTTCCTCTGGACAGCTGTTCGAATCAGGTGAGTTCTAGAAGACAGATGAAGAAGCAACAAGGAGCTCCCTTTGAATTTGGCATTGGCACGCACACGGGAAAAGTACAGGCTGCCCCTAGATATATTGTGTTGACACAACTTATTATCAAAAAAGACAATCTCACATTTATATAGTAGAACCACTTGACCCTGGTAAGGTTAACTTTGGATTTAATTAAGACTTTAGCTGAAACAACAACTAGTTGGACTAAGCTGAACATGAAATAAGCTAGGTACCAATTATGGTGTTAAGGATGGCAAATTAAAACTTCCCATTACATACTCTTTGTCAGAAATCCTTGAATTACTTTGAGAGTCTAAACAGTCTCCCATTGGACTTGTGAGGACTTTGTGAGTGACCTCAGCTTGTTGTCTCTGCCTAAGAGCAAAGCGTTACTCACATGCACTGGGCATCCTCAAAGGGCAACACCAGTGCTACCTCCAAAGTGATGCTGGAGTGGTTCATATCTGACTCGCAGAGCTTGAGTAAGCAATGGCATGAGATCCTTCACTTCTGGGTGCAGGCAGTGTCCTGACTGTGGCATAAGCAACTCACCAAGGAAGTTACTGCTACACAGCCATGTGGAAAATTGGCCACGGCTGATGCCCTTGCACAGTGATGAGTGAGAACAGGGGGCAGGAAGGGTGAGAGGAGAACCAAATGATACAGTACTCCTAATCCTGAAGTTGAATGGAAAAAGGCAGATGACTGGGTGCAGTTGTCTTAGGCAGGAGAAAATTACGTCTGTGAATCCCACGTTTACTCTACTGTGATCTCACCTGGGGTCTCATTCCCTGATCTCTGTAAACACTAATTTAATCAGATGCTAGATGCATTGAATTAAACATTCTGTGCTTCATGAGTGAAAAAAAACAAACATAGAGAGTAAACATTCCTCTGTTTGTTTTGCTGCTTTCTAGGAGGGATGTTGGGAGAGGAAAAGGAGGAAAATTGGGGAGATAGGATTCAGTCTCATCTGAGATATACATAAAGCACTATTTTACACTCGAGATTTTGGATTCAGGGAAACCACTTAAGATTTTGCTGGCTTTGGAAGATAATGAAAAGAAACAGGTCTTTTCACAGCACCGGTTAAAGAACAGATGCAGTATCACTCTCTGCTCTAGCTGAAAATGGATGGTAGCAGTTTGCTTGGGAATATAGCTATCCAGTTGTGAAAATCTGTAAGTTACAGTACTCTGAGATATCACTAGTTAGAGAAGGGACCCAGGGAATACCCTTACTCTTACTGCTCCCAGACTTTGACAGCCTTTAGCAAAGGATTAAACTTTGCACTAAGGATGGCTTACTCTTCAGTGCCTTACTACTCCATGAGAAACTCACCACTGTCTTGTTTCCTTCAGTGGTAGAGGAAGAAGAGGAGAGAAGCTCAGCAGAGCTTGAAGAAACAATGAATGGAACTACAGTATCCTCAATTATCTTGCGTTCCTAAAGGATCAGGAGAGAGTGGGGGTTAAAAATACAGAATGGAAACTATGAGCTTATGAAACACGTAAGAAAAAAAAGGTTTGGCTATGTTGCATATTTAGATGGCTAGATAAGGACTTGTGGTACCAAGAATAATGGTAACACCTCAATTTTTAATTTGCTTCAAGATTTTGCACTTCTGTTCCTTTTACCATTGCCATGTTCGAGATGGAATTTCCAGAACAAGAAAGAATATTTCACTTGACATGGAACTACTGTTTCTCACAGCACCAGTGTATTAAGTTTAACATAAAAATATGAAATTACCCTTGGTACATGAGAAACTTATTCTGAAAGTTGAAAAAAAATTTCTTGTTTAGATGACAAGTATGTCTCTCAAGCACAGATGAAAAACCATCAATTTACATAATGCATAGACAAACTTATAATACAAATTTTTTCCAGTTTCCTGCAATTATGACCCACATACAAGAGAAGAAAACCACTTTCTTATAGATTGTTAATATTCCACAACTGCCAGCTTTGAACATCTCCTGTGGATTTTTTTGTTTTTTAAAGGCTGGTTACAAAATACCTACATGATCAAGCCCAAGGCAGACAACAATTTCATCTGGAGTTCCACCAAGTCTAGGCACCAAGTATATGCCAAAATACACAAGGCTCTACCTCTGCAGGGAAGTCTGAGCGTGCCCAGACACAGCTGTACTGACTCACCCAGACTTGCACAGCAATTAGACACCTCCACCTATGCGGAGATGCTGAGGATACCTGTCCAAATATTTAAATATTTTTCCTCAACATCTATGGAAGTGTTTAAGAGAAACAATCCTCCTGAGAATTCAGCCTTGAAGAGGCTTTTCATTAATTAATCTAGGTATGGGATTATTTTTTTGGTACATAAGTGGGTGCATTCAAAGACAAAAAAAACCCAAAAAACCACCTCCTCCTTTGAGCCCTATACCTCCTCATAGTATCTGCGCTCCTCCTCTTCGACTTCTCTCTGGGCCTTTTCCCATTCCTCTTTAAGCTTGTCCTGCTCCTTCTGATACTTCTCCTGTACATGGATACAAATGCAGGTAAATCCAGAGCATTCAGTATTAAGAGTAAATTCTGTAGTATCTCCACAGCAAAAATGAAATAAAAGGATAGAAATTGGAAACATCCATGGGTGTCAAAAAAGCGCTTCTTTTTCACTTTCCACATTTTTTTCTAGGACTTACATTCAACACCTTCAAATTTCAAGGAACTTTTGACACATTAGGAGAAGTTTAATTTGTTAGAATTTTTTAAATCTTTGGTCAGAAATTAGGTTTATGCTCAAAAATATCAATAATTCCTTGTTCATCTTACTGTATTAAGTTTCAAAAACATTTCACAGACCCTGAAACTCTGACACAATGGTTGTACATGAAAAACTTCAGGAAAGTATCATATAAATGAGCAGGTTTTGCAGATATTGGTGCTAATTTAAAAGATATGCCAGTACAATTTAACAAAGGATGAATAACTATGCAGGTTTAAAAGATAAATGAATGGTGTGTAAAGGTTTGAAGAGAGTAAGCTTACAATTAGCTAAGTAGCTTATTTTCTTCTTTGATGGGATGATTTCTTAAGAATTGTTTTCACAGAGTTTTGCACAAAAAATTATCTCAGAGGTGTTTAAAATTGTTTGCTGGAACTGGTTTGAATATGGAGAGGAATGGTGACTTCCATTTCCCTCTTACACCAGTTCCAACGTCTGCTCAAATTGGAAACCACATCTGCCTAATCCAGAAGTGAAGCATTTACTATTGAGAGAGCACCTACATGTGCAAGAAAAATTATTATGAGAATCTTACACCCTTTTAAGAAGTGCAAAATTAGATGATCTCAAGAAAGCGTAGAGATATACAAGTCCTTCTTGTAGGATTAAAAGACCTCATTTTATTATTCTCCATTCTTTGACAGTTGTTTGCTCTTCTGTTACATGGAAAAAAGATACTATTTTTTTGGGATCAAAGCTAGTTATAGTTTCAAAATACACTCCTGACTGACTGGGAAATTCAGGTTCTCATGGCCACTGCATTTCTTCCAACTAGGACACAAACCTAGAACTTTTAGAGTTTACTCTACCACTAGGAAAAACTAATTGCTGTCTTGAAGATACTTCCCTCTCTCACAAAATCCCCTCAAACCCAAGTCCTTTCATGTCCAAATTTAGCTTGATATTTTCCAAAAAGAACCTGTGAACAAAGCAGAATTCTACAAAATCTGTTAAGACTGTCATTTTAAAGAAGAGTTGCACAGGCATCAGGGTTAGCAAATTGCCAGTCTTCACAAAGAGCCTCCAAGTAATTAAGTGTTTTGCAGTCTATGCTCAACATAATTTAAATATAATTGAGGACCAACACATTTGGTTTAACTCTGCACTGGACTGAAGGATCTAGTGTTTTTGGTCTTTCCATGGAGCAAGGAAGGGAGACATAAGAGTGCCTAAACCACAGAGAACATGTGTGTGTGTGCTCATTTATCACTCAACTGCCACAGAATTCACTCAAACATCCACAGAGGATGTGGAAAACATGACACAAAATGCTCGACTTTTGTCCAAAGGGACAATTCAACAGCTGAACCACACAGTGGAAGACATACAGTTTCTCCCCTACCTGAAGCAAGCGTTCTTGCTCATGCTGCCACCTTTCCTGGCGCTTTCGCTCTTCTTCTGGATCCCAGGACCAAAAATTGAAACGCTTACGTGAAGGAAAACCAAGCTATTAGACTGTGACACTACACTTCACACGGCTACCAGAGAAAACTGCACTTTGCCTGATTAAGCCCTGCCGATGATGTTACAGTGGGAAACTGAGAACTAGATAAGGGTTCTCTCAGTTAGCAGACAATATTCTTAGCTTCACTGACACTTGGGACTGCCCACAGATAGCCACATGATAAAAGAATCATTTGGTTTGCAAAGAAAGTCTTGGGAAAGTTGAACTGAAGGGGGAAAAAAGATCTTAAAGAAAGCTCTAAGCAGCACTGAACAGAGGCACTTCTAGGTACTCAAATTTAAAGAATATACATATTTCACTTCTCCATAATCTTCCACACAACATGAAAAGCTATTTTAGAGAATAAAAAATATTCTCTCATTTTATGTCTGCCAGCACAACAGCCTATAAACCTTGCTTTGAAGTTTTATCCATAATGAAATAAATCTTCAGTCTTCACTAAGGATCCTATTACATGATACATTTAAAATCCTTATAATCAACGGCAATTTTAGATACTTGCTGTCATATCCCTTTCCACTACAAGTAGTATTTGAATCTCATAGGAAGAGATTATATCTGTTTCTATATGACAAACAGAATGTGAAATCCTGTGTACTTCAGAGTAGCATTTGTGGTGTGTTGGGGTTTTTTGTTTCATTGAGGAAACAGTAGAATTGTGAAATCCTTTCATTTCTATGCATTTAAAATAGAATGGATAATTAAGAATTACATATTATTTAGAGAATGTGAAGCTTTAGTGGCTCAAGTAACCAAATACTATATAGCTAGCTCCAGATAAGAGGAGAATGCATGAATTCCAGATTCAGACAATGCTTTGATTTTGGTTGTACTTTTCCTCTCACATGTCCATGAGAAAAAAATTTTCATTCTGATTTAGGAATATTACAAGACAGTTTGCATAAAAATTTAATTTCTGCTAAACACAAATAGCTAAACCAAACAATAATGCAAAAAAGGTACTCACGTTTGATTTATCACCAGTATCAGAATCAGCTATTAAAAAAGACCAGAACAATGAAAGATTAAATTTAACATAGCAAGATGTCCTCAGCCTGTAAATAAATCTACATTAAATCTGTACAAAAGAGCTTCATGTTAGTTTCCTATTTACTCCCACAACCAAACGCCAGGACTAATTGCAAGCAAATAAATAAGAAAATCAGATTACACCCATCACCAACAAAACTACTTTTTATCTGGGTATAGAGGAGCACAATATTAACTAATATCAGGTTCTATGCTACCACTAGCTAATGCCATCTACTTCTGGCCACAGATGTTAGCAGTGTTCAGACACTGAGTGTTACCTACCTTGAGCTACTTTTCCCTTCGTGATTCAGTGCAAGGAAGGAAAAAGTACAGCAGTGCTAAAAGGATGGGACTACACTATTCAAGAGCCACAGTTACGAAGAGAACCATTGCCATTTTCTATTCAAATGTCTTTGAAAAGTAGACTGATTTAAAGTAATTAAGAAAAAGGTATTTATAGGCAAGGGATTTCTTTTGGGTGCCTGAAACCAGAGCATCACAACAATGCGCAACCCAACAGCTCTTTGTCAACTGTGCAGCAGGAATAGATATTTTCTACGAAAGCAAGAGGTAGAACAAGTCCCCGTGATCATCAGCTTTCACCCCAGCCCCGTGTTGCCGAAGACACCTGTGGCTGGAGCAGCAGAAGGGCTGGAGCTGTTCTCAGCGCCGCATTTACCTGACTGGGAGAAAAACTGTGAGCGCCGCCAGTTGTTGCGGACCCTAAGCGGAACCATGGCCCCGCGGGGCGGCTCTGCAGGCAACGGCACGGAGACAAAACAAGAAACAGCGCGGTCAAAAGGCGATGACAGACTCTCAGACCTGAGCCACCTTGGCCACGAGAGGGATTTTGTCTACAGTCGCTTTGGCCCATTGCAGCTAATTTACAGTAGACCTGAAGATCACACGGACTGTCTGCATTTAAATGCTACTTTTGCAACATGGCACCTGAACTTACATGAGAGCTGCAGCACACTAATGCAAAGGCAGCCACTCCTTTAAGTCTTTGCACAGTTCTTGCATTCATTCCTATTGCAGATACAGGTTTTAGCGGATTTTGTGAGCCTTTCAGTGCTCTATGTGCTATGAACACTAGAGTGCAGCCAAGTGTTTCAGCACCAGTCAGAAAATAGGCAAGAGACCTACAACCTGTTACTTGATACTTGGTTTGATTTGCTTAACATAAAATGATATTGTTCTCAAAGTCTGCTTGGGCAGCACCTCCCCACTAAAAACAAGAGAGAATTCCATTCCTTTTCAGACAATCATAGAGTGGTTTGGGTTGGAATGAACCTTAAGATCATCTAGTTTCAATTCCCCCTGCCATGACTGGGACAGTTTCCACTGGATCAGATTGTTCAAAGCTCCATCCAGACCAGCTTTGAACACTTCCAGGGATGGGGCATCCATAACTTCTCTGTGCAACCTGTTCCAGTGCCTCACCACACTAATTTTAAAGAATTTATTCCTAATATCTAATCTAAATCTACCCTCTTTCAGGTTAATGTTTTTACTCCTTGTCCTATCACTACATGGCTTTGTAAAAAGTCCCTCTCGAGTTTTTTCACAGTGGATCACCTTCAGTAGTTTTCACCTTGAAAACATTAGGCTATATTACCTACAGATTAACAACCTAGGAAGTTCTTATGGGGAAAAAAGCTTGAGGTGGTTTTTCTCTCTTTCTTCCACAATACCTATATATGCAGCTTTCAAATAAATATAAAATCAAACTACTGAACATTATCAGTCTCAAGCAAAACTTTGTCATGAAGGCAAGGAAAAAAAAAAAGGTTCTGCATTGCAAGAACTTGTGTTGGGCAGTGGTCAAATTCAAGGATGTGGCCAGATGTGTGTATTGTTCATCTACAAAAAGGAGCTCCACAAGAGCAGCTGAGTGCAGAATTTATCTCCAGAAAATTTTATCATGAGATAAAACCAATTGCTAAGTAATTTTCATCTGTGAGCAGCAGTATGTAATACTCATTGACATAATACTGCCTTTACTGCTAGGCCAGGTAAATGCAAGATAGGGCTCTCCCTCTGCTGTGTCAAATTTCTGCTGTTGTATTTAAGAGGAATAGCCAGAAGGGTCCTTTCCATCACAGAAGCCACACTACCAATATAGGTCAAGAAACTAGAAAATAAGCGTTTTAGCTCCAAAACCCTCCAAGTCATTGATTAGGCACTTCTCCCTGAACACCACATGCCCATATTCAGCTACTGCCTGGCTGTGTTTTCCAAATGCTTTTTGCTCACCTGGTAGACCAGAGTTATGCAGAGTAACTTGGCTGGTCTCAGGTAGTTTCTTTAAAAATGGCAGCACTACACTCCCCTTTTCTTCCAGGGCTTTTGCTTTCATCACCTGTTCAGACATTTGGGAGCAGAAAACAGCATTAAAAAAGCAACAGGTTCAATCAAAGGTTAGCATAAACCCTTTCTACTCATTTTCTGAAACAGCAGTATCAAAGATGAAGCCTCTATCTCCAGAATGACAACATGGAGTTGCAGTATTGAAGTTCTATAGGTAACTGGTAGCCATTTCCTGCTGACATTCACACTGCCCTGCACACCAAAGGCAATCCTCTAACAACATCTAACTAACCAACATCTAACTTACCTGACAGAGCAGTATGGTTACAGCCATTTGTTACCTCTGCCACCACCTGCTCTTGTTCAGCACTTCAAGAGGACTAAGAGGATAAGCTCCACTGTCTACACCTTCTGGATACTCTGCCCTCCCAATGAGTGGTGGGACTGGGGTTTGTAGGTCAAGCTCTCATTTCTAGTCTCACCAGTTTACCAGTTCAAACGCTACAAGCAGACACTGTGGAGTTCCTTTTGAGGGGGAACTCTCTGATGACCACAGGATTTGGCAGCTGAAACCACCCTTCAGGGTCATGTTTTGAATGAACTCCTGAAGTGACATTTTATGGAGAAAAATACCAATTTGCACAATAAACATTTCTGTGTAAGATATTTCTCCTTTTTTTTTGGTTGTTTTTCACTTCCTCTTTTTCTTGCCTGTACATACCTCCTGTGCAGGAGGGAGCTCTGCTTCCTTTTGCTGCTCTGTTTCAGCTTTCTTCACATCTTTCTCGCCTGAAGCAGTTTCCTCTGAAGCGACAGGACTGGGAAGAAATTCTAATCTCTTCACAACAGGGCTGGCACAAGCTGCAGTTGACTTGAATTGCTTTTGATCTAAATCTAATCCACACATATAAGAGATAATGTTGCAAGGTTAAGATACTTTTTCAAATAAAATGTATGCCTATTTCTTACAATTCAATTTCTTACCGGATATACTGTGAGCCCATTTACTGGATGTTTCAAAAAAATAAAGTTTTTTCTTCAACACAGGCAAAATTAATCTCTCAGAGAAGACAAGACTCAAAGAATGAAATTCACCTGTCAAAATTCATGCACTTACACTTGACTTGGGCACAATGAGACATACTTCATGGTCAACAAAAACAGAGAAGAAGTCCTTGGGAAAGAGTCACACAAACTATTTCAGGCACTCCTCTGGCTGAGATGAGCTGTAACCTACAATAGGCCTACTCAATTAAGATTTACTGAAGTAATGTGATGAATCCTATCCTAAGATGCTACAAAGACAAGTAGCTATACAGCATGGTCTCACTGTCACCACTAGAGGATATTTCAGCTTGTGTATTTTCACTAAACCTACCACTTCCACTGACAATCAGTTAAGCATCAGACAACAAACTGCTAATAGGCAGCCTTGGACTGGAACAACCTAGTTGTCATCTAATTCTTAAAGAAACCCAACAAGTTGATGCTGGTTTCTGGGAGAAGGGACTAGAAGCACACAGATCTACAGCTGAGGGCTGTGACAGCTGAACTGCTGATAGCTGATACCACCACTGGAAGTGGAGCAGTTGCCAGCATCTCAGGTACTGAATAAGCAACCAGATATCTCTCCAACCTCATCAAGCAGAAACTTCAGATCTTGTCCCCTTTCCAACCACAGCAGCAGTGGCAGCTTCCGAATATACCTCTTTGACAGGCTTGGAGAGTGAGCTAAGAAAGAGATGCAGTGTACGACTCCACTAAGAAGATGCACACAAGCAGAGACAAGATCTGCTGCTGCCAAGGCAGATGCACTCTCCTTTGGAGCAGTTCTCCCACCATTAGAGGCATAGGGACCATAGCACGGAAGTATTTGGCTTGTACTGAACAGCAGAGGAGGTTGTTTACTCTACAAGAAGTTCACAGAGTTTGGACCCCATCTATCCCTACAAAGCAGACATAATGAAAACTCCATGTTACTTTACCATTTCAATTTTTGCAATGCTATCTCAGTTTTCCTTGCCAGAAAATATTAAAATTTTCTGTCAATACTTAATGTTTAGCATTTCTGACAGCTGGGGAGCTGGAGCCAACATGGCTTTGTGATTTGTAGACAACACCAGCTTATCACTGTTCACCCTTGAGAGGAGAATTTGGTCATTTCACGACAAGACTGCACCTTCTGCTATCGCCGTGTGGGGTGCTGGTGGAGGAACTGCTGCTTATCCCAGAGGGAACCTTTGGCTAAGGAACCCCTGGTGGTGCTTCTTGGCACCCCGCAGGCCAGCTCTCTCACCAGTGCGATGGAAACACGCAGCCACTCACACTGAGCTAGCCAGCTCAGGCGTCACTAGAGGCAAAAGAGTTAGAGGCGGCCCTCGCTAGAGCACCAAAGTTTATTACTTATCTGTCTCGCAGTCCAAGGAGGCAAGGGAGCAGGGGAAAGGGCAAGGCAAGGGGGGAAGCAGCAAAAGGAGGAAGGGGCCAAGGAGCAAGCAGCCAAGGGGTAAGGGAAGCAGCAAAGGGATGCAGCAAAAGGCAAAGGAAGTAGCAAAGGGACACACTTCTGTTTGGGATAGCCTTATAAAAGGATGCAGGAGGGAGATGAGGTAATAGAAGAACAACCAATGGGAATAAGGAGGGGACGGAGTAGGGGCTGGATTACATCCTCTTAAGGGATACAAGGGGCGTCTGTCTGTTGGCCAATCACACAGACCAAATCTCCATAGGGTCAATGGGAGAGGCCTTTCTCACTGAGGTAAAGGGGAGTCTTGCACTTTGGGGCCTGCCCACCAGCGGAGCCCCCTCTGTACCTGGGCTCTCTGGCCCCCCGGCTACCACAATTGTTGATTCAGCCAACACAGCATCCTGCATTACCTGCCAGATGAAATTCAAAATTGTTAAACTATGCAGTTTGGCATCTAGGAGCTAAAGTAATTAAGTCAGCTAATGAGGCCTTGCTAACAGCCCATGCGCTTCTAATCTTTGCAGAATGGTACCTGATTGATGTTCGAGGGCAAAGCTCAATTGTTTAAGTCATATTTATCCCCAACAAATAGGAGCATTATGCTTACATACCAACTGCAGCCAGAGATCTCATTTGAATACCTACTTGATATAGTAATTTTTACTTACTCATACCAAGATGAACTTTGACAGACTCATTTTAAAAAATGAATAACAAAAAAAATACCATGAACTTAGTATAATAGCATACAGCAAATAAAGTGCCTACTCAAAGACAATGTTTCAGAAACACACTTTTGAGGAAAACAGCTTAAAATTCTACCGGCAAATTCCTTTCCCCAGATTAGGAATCATGCATAAAGGCTTTAAAGCAGAAAATTAGGAGTCTGCACAATACTGTTCATTTAAAGCCCCTATGGGGACTGAAGTGCCCCTTCTTACTCTCTCTCCCCACTCCTTAATGTCTTGGGAGGAAAAAAATGTGTCAAACAGAAGGTGTTACTGACTGGTAGCTTCTGCCCTTGTTGCTTTCTAGTTACAGCATGCTGTGGCACGGACTTTTCACTTGCACAAATGGCCAAGTGGACAACTCAGGTGTGTCATTTCAATTACAGAATGACAGAACAGCCCAGGCTGGAAGGGACTTCAACAGACCATCTAGTCCCACCTTTTGTGGGAAAGGGAGCCTAGAGGAGATCCTCTAGCACCCTGTCCAGCTGCACCTGGAAAATCTCCTACCACAGGGGCTCTAGCACATCCTTTGGGAGGCTACTACAGTGAATGATTGTTCTGACAGCATACAATTTCATTTTATGTCAAGATTACATCTGCAGTATTTTCTGATGAGCCCTGTTGGTGCTGCTGCTGATGCTCCTATCAGATTCCAGCCACAGGGTGTGTCTCAACCCGGGCCCATAAGTGAGGAAGGGCAAGGGCAGGGGTGAGGGCAGCAGCACACCCAGCTGGGGACAGGCAGGGGCAAGGGTGAGGGCAGCAGCGCACCCACCTGGGGACAGGCAGGAGTGGGGGTGAGGGCAGCAGCACACCCACCTGGGGATGGGCACACCGCGGGGGCAGGTGCCGCACTGCTGGGGCTGGGCTCAGCTTGCAGGCTGTCAGCTCCATCCAGTTCCACCGGGGAGGCCTGGAGAGAGGAACACAGCATGGAATGAGTGCAGTGGAAATAAAAGCATGTGCTAATTCCTCAAGGCAGTGCTTGCTGCTCCTTTGTAGTGTGTTCGAACCACATCAGTGTGGAGCTCAGCGGGGCGTTGGGGAGAATGTTTCAGAGCAATATGTGCCCATTTGGGTATTGAATGGCTGCGCTTTAATCTCCTTTTCAAATCACTCATCATCAGCCATTAATGTGGTTGGTTTGGAATAGCTCCTACAAGCTTTAAAACTGTAGGATATCTTGGATTGTGTTAGCTGGAGATAAGCATACATTTCACCCCTAGTTTCCCCTTATGGAATAACATAAAAACGCATGCATTAGTAAATAGATAGCACATACTAGGGTTTGGAAAGTGGCAAAGTAATGAAATACTTCCTTTATTTCACGGTTGTCTAAACAATCTGTTATCTGAAGAGAAAAGCCAGACTTGGTATTAAAGGTAATGAAAAACTTGAAACACTATTAAGAGAGGACTGAAAAAATATGGTGAGACTGTATCAAGCCAATAATTCAAATGCCTTTGAAAAGCAAGCTTCCTGACCTGGGCAGGGCTGTTGCAGAGCTAAAACCACAATGTCAAAACAAGGGTAACACTTCAGCTGATCTATTCAGCAGCTTCCAACATACATCTGCTTTTACAGGAGGCAAATCAAGAAAAATCTGTAGCAAAGCTATCAGACATTGCTGATAGCTAGTGCTTCTAATGCATCCAAGATCTAGAAAATGGCACATTCAATTGAGGAAAATAAAAAATGCAGACTACTTTCAGAAATAAAAAGTAACACATTTCAGAAATAGCATATTATAGACTCTCTTTCCTGTCCTACACCCACTTCTCCATCTTCTTAACAGATGCAAAGGAGGAAATCTGATGAAATTTCCTCTTTTCTGCAGACAGGAATCAGACCTCCACCTTCTGCACGGATCCTGTTCCCTATCCCTGCAGGCCCACATGAGCCTATGGCCCCTTATCTGAACATGCCCTATGAAAAACAGACCTGGGCTCTCACAGCTCAGTCACTGGGGACATCTGCTGGCAATGCCAACAGGATGCCAACACCTGTGGACACACTACAAAGCTCCAGGGAACTTTATTGCTGGCAAAGCTTGTGGATCCCTGCCTCATCTCCTCTCTGGAGGGAGGCATGTTCTCAAGAGGGGCAGGGCACATGTCTGGGAAGATGCCCTGCAAAGAAATGGTGCAGACTGGTGTAGGGCCATGGCCAGGGCCAATGACCCAGGCAAGCCCAGCAGGCAGCCAGCTGTGCTGGGAACAAGAAAAGGGGCCTGTAGCTGCCAAGGGCTGTGCTGCCACCTCTCAGCAGGACAGGCGCCAGATCACAGCCACGAGTCTCTAGAAGCGGCAGTGCTTGCTGGGGCTGGCTGCCTGCCATCCTCCCCAATGCTGCCACTTTCCAGTGCACCTTCACCTCTGCCACCCTCAGCCTCTGCCCCAGGCAAGACATGGAGACACGTCCCCCACCTGCCTAAAAGCAGTTCTCAAACTGGACAAGGCAGAAAATGAAATAGAGTCTCTAAAAAGGTAACATGGAAAGTTTCAGGACCTCCTCTCTACCATGTCCACCTGTGAATGCGTCTATACCAAGAGTGAAGAAAGCACAGACCTCTCCCTCCATGTCTCACCCACTCCCAGAAGGGACGGTCACTGGAGATGAGGCACAGGCTAAAACACAGCCCCAGAGAAATGCTCCAAAGACTGCAAGTCCTGTGCCCCAGAGGTTTATCTCTTGCCACTTAGTTGCTCTTTTCTTTCATGTAACCCACCACTCTATGCCCCAGTTCATATGGATGCCAGCCTGGTGTGCCACTGAGAGCTTTCATCGCAAAAGCCCCAGCAGAACACTACTGCAACTAAAATAAATTTGCCCTTCAGCCTCAGTTCTGCCTCCTGGTACAACAGTGGCCAGGAGAGAAGCTACTGGAAATCCTTCTGAACCTTGCTCAGTGCAGAAATAAGTATTTCTTTTCTGCAGGAGGACAGGCAGGCCAGTGCAACAGGCTGGCCAGATAGGTCATGCCATATCTGTCCTCAGAGGTTTTCAAGATTTGAATGATCAAGCTCTTAGGAACCCGTTCTGATCTCATGTCTGATCCTGTTTTTGAGCAGCAGACTCAGCTAGAGACCTACAACCTAAATTATTCTATGTCATTCTATAACCTACAAAACTCTGTTATACCTAAACAAATAGCTATTATTGAGAGATCAGGATTTGCCCTAAATAAGGTAGTTTTCACATGGAAAAGCAAGAGGCTCCACACCCACTGGTCCAAACCATAAGCCTCCCAAAGAAATTGTTGGAGATTTCAATGATTAATATTTAGATTGATATTTTTGGTAAAACAATGGAATTCACCCTTCACTCTCAAAAAGCAACTGTCCAAATTGAAAAATTAAAATAAATGAATAAATTCAACTTTAATTTCAACTTCAGAGGCTTTAAAGCTATAAATTGTAATAATACCGAGGCCAATACAAAAAGTGTTAAACCGTTATACCCAGGAAGTCAATTGCTGATGTCAGCTGGTGCTGGAGAAAGAGCACAGCCACAATGGCCTCTCAGAGGGGCTAAAATTCACTGTTGCTCAGTGAATGCTGCAGTGATGAATGATGCACAGATATGATGCACTTGTATCACCTCTGGGTCTAGAGTTACCTCAGGAACCTAAACACGGTGCTGTCATGCAGCCATCCTGCACAACTGCAATAACTAAATCTACCCATAACTTAAATTCAGGAGGCTGAAGCAGGTATAGACATAAATGTTATTTATAGAAAAAAGAGCTACTACTTGCTGCAGGAAAATTGACTTTCCAATGGCATGCTGCAGAAGTTCTGTTCCTGCTCATGAGACTTGACTCTTTCTCCTCCCTCTGCTGAACAATTAAATGCTAGTGACATATAGCTAAAAATATAAAACTTATTAATAATGAATTTACAAAAAAATTAAGTCAACTTCACTGGGGAACTCTCTTATTTCCACTAAATTTAATTCTATTTATAATACCAAGTTAATGTAGTATTATCTAGTATTATATCCACAGGTATATGACACACTTAAGAAAATTCTTGTGCTGATACAATTGATAAAATATCTTTTCTACCATCATCCTTCACATTTCATAAATATTTGTATAATCAAATGATGATGTTGTCACTGAACATGAAAAAAAGGCATAGAAACATTTCATTACACCTAAGAGGACTGTATTTTGACATGGACACTGAAAGACTTAGTAACCTAGTGAGTGATGTTTCTGAGGTGCTTCAGTTCTATGAGGAGCTCTCAAGCCTTGGGATGAAGGACTGATGTAGCCTCTCAGCACCCCTCTGCCATATGTGTTTGTGTGGACAGAGGTCTCTTTCTGCAGGGCAACAGAGCCATTCCAAATACAGGTTCTGCTGCAGGTGCCTGTGAGGGAAGGTCACACAACACCACCACAGGCAACGAAGCCTTCAAGAGGAGTATGAAAAACCTCAGTGCATGGGGGCTGCACCCATGCATCTGGATACCCAGGAGTTAAAGTAAGCTTCCCCATTTATGACTTAGCCTTAGCTCATGGTGAAAAGTTAAATATTGTGATAGCAGCTGTGGTTAGGAGCACATCAGTAACAGAGGACAAAGCAACACCGGTGTTCTGCTAAACAAGGTATCCATTTAACAAAGACATGAGCACAAGCATATAGTGTTACCAAACACCTAGTAGGCATGAAAATAAATTAGTTCAGTTTGTGACAGACAGGAGTTGTATCACATAAACTAGGATTTCAGTCCAAGTATTTCTTTAATTAAGATCATATAAGCTGGAAATGGCCATATTGGCTACTGCTGTGGCAGAACTTTACACTCTTAATAAAACCCTAAAAATACAATAACCAGAAATACCTAACACACAGAGTATCACAACTTCTACAAGAAAACAAACTCCAAAGGAAGTTACGGTAGAACTTTATTAATCCTTCTTGTAAATTAAATCGAAACATAGCTCAATTAACACTGCTTGCACACAAAATCATGTGAAATATTGTTATTGTATTTTCTATGAAAACATGACAAAACAAGCTGTCTGGAACCAGTGAGAATGCAGAGATACCAGAAAGAATCAGGTTAAAACTACAATTTAAATTCTGTAAAACCATTCAGGAATGAAACCGATGGCAACATCAATAGCCACATGTAGAAATTGTCGGACAAATCACAAAACTGTGATTCGAATTCTACACATATCATTGTCTTCAAAATTTTCATACAAAGATTTCCTCATCAAAATTAATGTTGGCAGTTGACGTGAGTGGTAATGATGGCACAACCTTGGGCTGCCACAGCTTAGTTTCTTGCATGTTATGCCAGATATGGTACTACAGCCAGAACACTGCTTCAACAGGTTAAGTCATCTGCCAGCCGTATAATGCTATACTCAGGCCAGCTATTTACAACAAAAGATCAGGGTAATCAGTAACTGACAGGGAAGTCTTGAAAATGTTGCAAGAAAGTGTGAAGTATTCCTGATAGTCAGTAGAGTTATTACTGCTCGATTGGGGTGTAAAATTAGCTTCTTCCACTGACAGTGAAAAGTGCACGGCTGTCTGAAGGACAGGAGACAGGCATGTTATGTTCATTACTAAATGCTGAGCAGAGTTCCCTTCTAGCTGCTTTGAAGCTTTGCTGCTCTCACTTCTCATCCTACACCTTTTTCCCTTCAGGTAGTCCAGCCCTCTGTGCATCTTTTTGTGTGTGGTTCAAGGCAAAGCTGTCAATCTGGAACAGATATACTTGCTCTACGAGTGTTTCTTGTAATGAATCAAAGAACAAAAACTTGTCTTACCGGATATGTACAAGCCAGGATTTCAGCCCTGCTCTCCTGTAGCTTGGCCAACAATCCTCAACCACAAGAAAGCTTATACTTTAATCTCAGTTCAATCAGTGAATTTTTCAACATGAAGGAGAGTGTTACTTGGATGTAGAAAACAAGTGTATTTTGTGCCAAGCATGCAGTGAGTAGAAACGGACAAGTTTAAGCTAGCTAGAGAAAAATTAAAAGAAAGCTGTCTCTGCCCACCATCTTCACTTCACTCTGATCTTTTTTTAGATTGCTGCCTATATTTAATTTTTTTGGTTGATCAGAGCAAAGTTATAATTAGAGCTATAGGAAACCAATAATTTCTAAGTGCTCGTATAAAGATTGGTTAAAATAAAGTGATGTTACTTACTCACCGACGAATTAATTCCCCTACACTAAAATCTTCACAAACACTGTTTTAAAATAAAACATGTACTTTGCCAACTTCTGGTTCAAAGAGCTAGATGATACAACTTCTCGGCATTTGTAGTGTCCACCACTATTCCGTATAATGGGAAGAAAACACAGCCTAAATGGCTGACAGGTAGGACCAGGATGAGGAGCTGATTCTCACATTATTGCTGGTATTGCCACTGATTGATCAGTTTTTGGGCTTGTGCCCCACTTTTTCCAACTGCATTGAGAGGTATAGGTATGCTTTACCTACCACTCCTCTTAGCACCACATTGCTCCGCGAGCACCAGTGGTTTATTTTCCTCCTGTTTGTAGGCCAAGTTTATCCTTTTTAGCCTTTAATCATAGGCAAAATTTCATAAGCTACTTTAAGCAAAGGTAAGTCTCTTGTAAAATACTCTACTTATACTCTACCTAATTTTCTACCTATACTCTAGAGATATAAGTATACTTTTTGATAGTATTTTTCTTTACTGTCCTGCCCACCTGCTGCAGTTTTTTGCATCTCATTTCATAGTAGATTTAGGCAGGATGTATGTCTGTTTCCCAGTCAGTCTCTGATTGCCAAACATTATTTGATTCACATATAGATGGGGTCCTTCTCTTGTCGAAAAGACAACTGACACTGAGGTCTCACCCACAGGAAATGATCTCTTCACTTCCCTAGCTCCCCAAAAGCCTCAATAGTATTAGTGCTTTAAGTGGTGCAACTTAAATAAACTTCAGGCCAAAAGCGTTGTTGGAGTACAGTTGCACAGCATCTTCCCCTGTTGCAGACAATGCCTGAGGGCAGCCAGACAGATTCAAACTAGGGCTACAGAGCTTCAAAGGGAAGCCTGCTAGGCTGAGAGAAGACAGAACTAGTCCATTTGACAAATGAACTGAAACAGCAGAGGAGCAGCCCTACGAGGGATGGAGGAGGAGGAGGAGGGGCATGTAAAGAACAGGAAGAGAATCAGAAGGGGAGGACAGGAGTGCCATAGGTAAGGTATATATGAAAAGAAATATATATTTCACAAAAGAGACACGGAGCAGAAAATGAATGAATAAAACACAAAACCAACACAAATCTACAAGCAACTAGAGGGGAAAAAACAAACCCCTGACCCAGCATTTCTTAACAGAGGAACTATTGCCTGTGAATCTTATTCAAAGCCTGGGAAGGACATAGCTAACAAGAACTGAATCAATAAAATATACAAATAAACACAGTGAAAGCAAGTTCAGAAATGGCTTTGAAAACATGCTTAATTTGTAGAAGTTTTCTCAGGGCAAAATAGCTTCAGTAATTTCTTCCACTCTAGACAGCTCTTCTTCATCTCAGCTGCTTTTCTATGCCTGTTTCTGTCACTTTCTCCTCCTCTTCTAGAATGTCAGAAGGGTTAAGCATCAGAGAAAACCTATAGCCCCGTTTTCTCCTTGTGGGAGGTGACAGTGGAGGCTTTCAGAAGGCTTCCTTACTTCTAAGAATGTGTAGCTTGGAAGTCTCATCCCCGGAGCAAAAATCAAACCTCTTTTCCCCTTCTGGAATGCTGACAGTGTCAGCTAGATGCAGTATCCTACCAAGCAAGAGGTCACATTTTATGGGGAGTGGGACAAGCCCAGGAGGATCTTATCTTTCCCAATTTGGATTCCCAACCTTCCTAGGAGGGCTTATATCCTTCAGAGAACATTTCAGCCTTTCAGGCTCTGCAGATGAGGCTGACATCGTTGTGTTAGTTGTCCAAAGTCTGAAGTAAAGTAAGTACAGGGAGAAGGCTGAGTGAAGTGAGTCCATTGTAGCTGCCCAGTTCTTGCAGATAAGGCTCCAGACCAATTGCATCCATATCAAGCTATCTATAGCAGTGCTTGTCTGTGTCCCAACACACACAGGGAAGAAGCCAAGAATCAGTACCTTGCCCCATCTCTGTAACCTGGCATCTAAGCCCTTTCCATCAACAAACTAGGGCTCTCCTGTATGCTCAATAGCTAAATTACTGGCCATGCCTTAGTCTGAGGCATGGGGACCTGGAAAATTAAAAAGAAGCATCTGGGTAAAGAGAAGTAAACATCCAGAAGAAACAAAACCTGAAATCTTATTTCAGGCTGGCAAATTCCCTTCCAGCCACAGGCATATCTCCTTCTCTATCATCACTTTCAGTGCATTCCACTTGTTTTCCCATGGAAGATTCCCCTCAAAGCAGTCTGCCCTCCTTGCTCTGCCCTTGACATGCTGAATACACATACCTTTGCTTGAAGCTGAAGTGCCAGAAGTAAATACGATGATTTGCACTACCCAGTCACATTACTGATGGAATTGTGAGGCTAGTGATATAAAATTTGTGGTTAGAGCATAGACACTCTGTCACTAGCACCATTTTGGTGCACACTCATTCTCTCTCGTAGGCTTCATCTTTAAGTGCATTCAAGTTTACAAACCAGGAGCTATTTTGCAAATGTCAAGAGTGACAAGGAATCTGAGGAGTCAAACTCTTCTGCCTCCTTCACCAGTATCAAGACAAGAGCTAAGAACTGGAAGGAGAAACCAGACAGAAAAATTTGCGTTTAGCTGGCCATATCATCCTCAAAGCTGTAGAAAGGGAAGGATGAGAGGTCATCAAACAGATACAAGCACACTCAAGAACTAACAGTGACTTCCGCTGCTGAGTTTCCTCATAACTCTAACTAGGCCCGAAAATCCTAATAAAGGAGACATTAACACTTTCACTTGGCTACTTTTCTGATTGTCATTGAGCTTCTAATCTCCAGCAAGCTGAGGTTCTTCTCTCTTCTCCAAACACTCCCATTACCTGCTCTTCCATATCAGATGCAATACTTATCCGGCTTTTCCCTCACAGCCAAATTGTTGTGACAGGAGAAGCCTCAGCCCTGCCTTCCCTGAAAATCATTCACTTTTGGCTCAATACCAGTTCCCTCTGACAGGGAAGTCTGTGCTCACAGCACACCCCAGTTCCCATGATTGCTGCAGGATCCATGGTTTGGTTGTCCATAGCTAGAGACCGGCATTAAGCAGGGAGTAAAACACAAACCCTTTCTCATGAATGAGCCATCACGCCCCAGGACAGATCCCTGTCTGCTCCCTGTTACCCATCTGGCCAATGCTTGGATGAAATCTGGGATGAAAGAAAAAATTATCATACTCCAACTCTCACCACATCTCCAATTCTCTTTGTTGTTATACAGAAAAAAATGGTGAGAATTCCCTCTCTCGTCACTTGCTTGCAGCCTTTTTACATGCTCTCTTTGCAATCCTCTCCTTATTTCTTGTTTTGTTTTTACTATCTACTTTTACTACAGTTTTGTAGCATCTAGATGCCTGCTGTGATATGCTCTAGTTTTACTCCTGCCTTTTTCTCTGGGGAAGAGGGGGAGAGAAAGATGAAAAGGTAAAATTAATTTGCTTCTCTGATAAGGCAGTTAAGAAGCATGTTGGCCCCTCTGAGCATTTCAATAGCTTATCCGCTTTTCTAATATTTCTGAGAGGGGAATGAAAACCAAATGTTCAAAACTGCCAGCACATCCACATCCTCTTTTGAAAACTGGAAACTGAGACTAATTATAATGGCTCACACAGTCCAATTATGTTGCTGATCTAATCAGCTTACACTAGAAGAAGCACTGAATAAACCTGCACAACGGCTGGGACACTGAAACAATTTCTCCCTGGCCCAGCACATTTAAAGCATGCTTATCAGCTGCATGACATCTAGAAAAGAAACCCAAAACAACAACGAAGAAGAAAAAGACAAAAAAAATCGCCCCAAAACCCCCAGTGGCTGCAAAAAGTTTTTTTAATCTTACCCTCCTATTTCTCTACCCACATACAATAGGAAGAAGCCTTTAATTTGCAAAGGATTTTGGGTTTTGTTTATAGTTTTTTTCCTGGTCTGGGCACACCCTTTTGAAATAAGGCAAACATAGGCACTTGGGTATGATTAGTTAGTGATTAAACACATCATGAGACAGAAAATTGGCAAAGAAAGTAAGGCTGGTTTGTTCGTGTTGGTCTTACTGTTGGCTCTTTGTGCACACTCTGAGTGGCAGGCCTCTGTAAACTGAGCTCAACACTTGGGGGGTCCTTCTTCAACTCTACCGGGGGCCTGTCCCCTCTGGCTACTCCATCAAATTTCAGAGATCTGGTTGGTGAAGGAGTAAATATTACTGTTGTACATTCTTTATCCTTTTCTTCCATGCCGTTCACATTTTCTCCATTCATGCTGACTTTTCCATCTACCTGCAGAATACAGTTAAATAAATATGCTGAGACAAGTAGCATTCAAACGAATTTAGGAAATTAGAAGTTCAACATGATACTACAATCATTAACACAGTCTGCGTTATCAGTGAAGGATGAAGCCAAGCACATATTTCATTCAACAGGCCAAAACAGAAGAAGACCCTATGACCCTAGGGGGCTCATAAACAAAATACAGACACAAGGACATAATTTTCCTGGATTTCCTGGTTTCCCACATTCCGTTCTCCCAGTAACATACAGACACCCTTTGTGTGCATCGCAGATCAAAGGATGTTTTTAAAAAGTCGATTTTTATGTTAAATTTAGAGCAAAACTGCTGGGTTTTTCATTGCCTTATGCAAGATCCAAGCAGGTTCTCCAGGACTAATTATGCTGATGAACTGCTTATGTACCCCAATGACCTCACCACAGTATTAGCAGTCTGTGCTTTTTTGAAGCACTGTCATGTGAACTTTGAAGGGACAGGAGCAGCAGAGTTCATCTACTTGTTTCTTTATTGTTCATAACACGGACTTGAGGCACCAGCAAATAAAATTGGCCATTCCACCCTCTCCATAAGGCAGTCAAATAGATTAGGTGCTTTCCCAAAAAATTATTTTAGGCAATGTCCCCAAAAAGGAGAGTGTGGAAACAGTTTAACTACGTTTTTTTTCAGGGTCAAGCCAGCTCCTTGGTGGCCATATATTCCTGCTAAGGAAATTTTAAGCAAAGAAGAAAGTACAAAATACGCTTTGGCTTCTTCCTCTGCACTGATACAAATTCTTGGCACTTTAACACTAACTTCTGAATGGAGGTGGCATGTAAAGACTCCCTTCGATTTGAAGGGCTCTTTGTAGAAGCGTACAGGAGAAGTCTTGCTACAGAGAACTCACTAGCCGTTCACTCTAAGAGGGCCCAGGTGGAGAGAGACCAGGAGAGGATCAGGTCTCAGCACCACCACATTGCTCCTGCCTGGCTACAGCACAGATGCTTATAGGCCTGTCAGCAGGGGTGAGGAGTAAGGAGGGCTTTGCTACTCTGTGCACAGAGATCCTTCCTTACTTTTTGAGTGCACAGCTTGGATACTGCAAGAGTGGCACTGAACTCAGTATATACCATCAGTACCAAGCTGAGGGCAAACTCCTCCCATTGATTTCTCATACACGTGCATCCAGAGGCCTGTTCTTTATGAGCATGATTAACTAAGAGGCCATCTCTGAGCTGCTGGGCATCCTTAGCTCTGCCAGGTGTGCAGGAAGGTGAAGGAGTTAGCCCTTGCACAATCAGCTCCACCACCTGTTTCACCCCTTCTGACTGGTTTTCAGACGAAAACATTCCCTCCCTTTCCACACTGACATCATCCACTTAACACAGTACCTCTCCCAGGGTTTATTTCCAAACATGAATGTGAGCAGGCACTGAGCCCCAAGTCTTCTGGGACTGTGTGCTGGATTATCTGCTAGACAGGCAGGTTAGGAAAGATCTCAAAAATAAAAAGGCCAGGAAACACTGGCAGGCTGCACCATCCATTTCAGTGTCTCTGTTTAGACTAAGATATTTCTCTATTTATATTAAGGAGGAAAACCAAATGTTCAAATGAGCAGGACAGATGCCCTGGCTGCAGAGTTAAACAAACATATGCCTTTCCTTCTGATCTGGAGGAAGTCAACACATTGTCACCAGAGCCAAGAATCATTGAGGGACTGGTGTGTCAAGGGAAAATAATCCTACAGCTACATGTGCTAGGGAATGATTCCTACTGAGACAAATCACATTTTTTCACATCATGTGAACAAGATTCAGACAGATTATTTTGTGGTGGCTCGTGGGGGGTAGGAGCCTTCATGGGTTAGTTTGTTCCCACATATGTGAATTATTTATGCAATAACATTATGGTGATACACACACATATCTCGATGCTCTGATGAAAAAGGTGTCAAGGATCAGAAAAAACCCAAAGATCCACGATTCACTGATATCTAAAATGTAAACTCTGGGGGCATACCAACTGAGGTGTAGGAGAAACAGGAATTATCAGTTTCACATTTCAACTAGGAAACATGGTGGGGTGTGGTTTCCACAAGAACTGGGACAGACTTCAATAAATTATACACCGCAACATACTTTTTTCACTAGCTATAAAATGCTGACTTAATTTTTAGAAAGTAAACAACCTGAATATACATGGTAGCAGTGCTACTGGGATATCAACAGGGCTTCAGGGACCCTTGAATGCCACTAGCAAAGTATGAGCAATGGCAGACAGAAGGGAACCCAAACTCTAGAGTGCCAGTGAAGCAGCTTTCCCCATTCATCCCTGATGAGAAGCATGTTTAAGACATAGCGTATTTTTGGGCAAGCTGGCTCTTGTCTCTGAAGGAGTAGGGACACACTTGTTTGGGTACGGCAAAAATCAGACCCCTGACACAAAAGTCAGTTCAGGTCTTGCTTCAAAAGTCAGGGCCTCCACACTCTCTGCTCCTTCCATTTTGTTTAAAAACAAGAAGTATGACCACATACTCTTTTCTAAAAACTTTCTGAGGAAATGCATTGCTTTTTTCTTAAATTTCCCCTTTCTCCAAACAAATTTAGCCTGAGGAAAAATGACCAATGAAAATATTTCAGTCTGAAAAGGTCAAGTTTTTAAGAAGACTGGTAACCATGAAGAAACCACTAAACTGGGCAGCACAGAGCATGAAGCTGAATTTTATAACATCAGAATGCTGCCACCATTTTCTACATAATTGCATTAAGCACTTATATGTTCAGATGATTTAATCAAGATCTCTTTGCCTCCTGGTTGACTTTGGGGCACATGATATATCCTACCTTAAAGTTCTTTAAAACTTCCTGTGTATTTTTGGGTTGTGAGTAAGGCTTGGGTGTCAGCATAGGCACAGCCTTGGAGACACTTTTGCTGGGAGATGTGCGTCCTGTTGAACTGCTAGGCTCTAGTTCAGTGGTGGGAACAATGGTTGCTTCAATGGTGGCAGTGAATTTTGGAGCAGGAAGCGACTGTTGCCTTAAATATCTCAGAGGATTTGGGTCTTTCAGTGGGGAATTTGGTTCCACTGAATGGCTTCTTTCCAGAATTTTTGGCATCTGCAAACGCTCAAGGACAGCTTCACTGATAGTGAATCTTTCAATGTACTGCTGGAGGATGCTCTCAGCCTCCTCCTGTGTCTTTGCGTTCTTGTATGCCTCATGAAGCTCCCGCTCCCTTCTCTCTCTGCAAGGAAGACAACAGAAGAGAGACCATTGCATTAACACTGGAAATCACACCCATTTCCTCTACTCCATCAACATCCTTCCCTCTCCCTCGCTCAGGCTTGCAGGCGTGGCTGCCCACAGTTACCTATGGAGCACACGGCATTTTCAGACATGCCACTACACTCCAGGAAAACAACATACTTCTCCTCCACAATTTCTCGGTAGGTTTTGATGCTTTTTCTGCGCTCATTCGTTCCGTCTCCAGCCAATAATCTCTCCATTTTCTTTCTCTCAGCTTCCTTTTTTATCAGATCCTGTGAAGCGCTCCTTCGACGACTCTTCCACCGAGCCAGGTCCTGTGAGAGAAGGAAGGCAACTGAATGCAGAGTTGCAAATAACTAAAAAGTGGCCGCAGATAGCAACGAAGCCTGTTCAATCCCACCAGCCAGTTGCAATGCTTGTTCTTGCCTGTGGACTAGGCTCCCATCGCCTGTAGGCAGCATTGTTTATTGCAATGACAAAAGCAGATCATATCATAAATGAAGATGTTCCCCGACTGAATTTTCTGCTAACAGCAGGGTAGAGTAATGATTTAATAGCTTCACTGCTTACTTTCCTCTTGGCAGGAAATCTGGCCTAAAAGAACCAGTCAGGATTCTCATTTTCACCTGGGCCAACACTAAGGACAAAACCCAATTCCCCAGAAAGATTAGGTAAAAAAATTATGTTTGGTGAAGAATTTTACTAATCAGATATATGGGAAGCGGGGGTTCATTGGAAGAATGGATGATGTTTCACTATGAGCTACAGCTGCACTGATAGTCTGCCTTGGAGAGCTGATAGTTCCATACTTTGCCCATGCTATCAGTCAGCTATATGCAAATACGGTTGACCTATGATGTTGGGATTTTTGATAGAAAAATCCAGTGCAGCAGCCAAATTTAAATTCTTCATCGTGGCCACTCTGCAGTATTTTGGATACAGATGTGAGCAAGGGAGTGACGTGGCTCATACCTGGCTGGTGTGAGAAATGACAGAGTAAAAAGCCTATGGTTTGTATCCAGCTGTATAGAGATGTCCTTGCTGAAGTAACAATCCCAGTCTTTTTGGAATCTGCCTGCCTGAAATTGTGCAGAAGACTGACTAAATCCGGTTCTCTGCCTTTCCTGAGAAACTAGCCTGACACTAAACCAGAGAGTCACAGGAGGTACCTGATATGGGCCCCTGTGATGTCTTGCATCCTTTATTCACAAATCCTGGAGGATGCAGAAGCAAGACCTTTGTCACAGTACAAGTATTACCGTAAAGAAGTTTCCTAAATGGTAAAATTTCTTTGCAGCCAACTAGTAAAGGAACAAAATTTTACATGTAAAAAGTAAACACTGCAGAACTTCTGCAAAGAAAAATAACTTCCTAGGAAACTGTAAGGGAACATCTCTCATTAACTTCTCAACATCAGGAGAGTAGTACACAGATTATATTTCATACACTTTAACAAATTTTGGTTTTAATAAAACCCAGATATTCATAATACATACTCAATTCAAAGGGTACTTCATTAAGTCCATGGTTTCCCAAATGTTTTAATTGCATTTTTATTGGTAAACAGCACAAGGTACTGCAAGCATAACTTATTTTATTAAAATCAGGGAAAAACATTGTCACTTCTAATTTGGCTTAAAACCACAAATTATTGATGTTACACTTTAGGGAATGCTCATTAAAGTAGTTCTTCACATGACCTACATATATCAGTCTATAATCCCCTTCGTGAAACATAGGCCTTTCATTTTCCTCAGTTACTAATTATTCTCATTGAAGTACTGAAGCATTTCTTTATTCAGCTACTTCCACTACTGCCTATTGTTTGGAAATTAGTTTTTCATTAGCAAATTTTCTAACATAAGCCCTCCTCCTCTTTCCATAATTAAAAAAACCAGACATGTTTATCTTTTCCAGTTCTGATGCTTTAGAATAACAATAATTAAAAAAAGACATGAAACTGTTAATTGTTGGCAAATTTACAGCATGGGCATATAAAAATATCAGACCATGAAACATGTCTCTATAAAGCCCTCAGAATGCCAAGGACATTCCAATACAGGCATTTTCAGTTCCTCTTCAGAACTTTTAGTTTACGGTAGAAGGTGGTGAGGGCCTGGAAAATGTAGGAACTTTAGCTCAGAGGATTTTCAATTCAACAGCAGAGAGTTCTTAAACTTCTTGAATGCCTTTGCCTTTATTCTTATCTCTGCTGGGAAATTATGGCTTCCCACACATAAAGACCTTTCAGCTGAAGTCCTTCATTGTTCTACCACAAAAAGTCACTTCTTAGCTGTATATACCATTTTTTTTTTCACTTTTCCTTGAATTTTCTACCACAAATCTCTCTGAGGTGTTTCACAGAAGCTTTTCTTGTAATGAGAAACTACCATACTCGAAGAGAGGTGTTTTACTGTGTTTTGGGGTTTTATTAATTAAAAAAATGCCCCAAATTCCTTATTTAAAATCAGTCTTTAGGAATGAACAGAACTGAAACTAAAACTCCTGATACTAACTTACCTGCATATCACATTTTTCTGTCCTTGCTAATTTGCTGCAGATAATGCCAAATGCCTGAACAGCTTAACAAAACACATCCAAGGAAAGAGAGACTGGAAAGGCCTTGTAAACCAAGCAGGGCGTAGCTAACATGAAGTGCCATTTGTTCACTTGGACAAGATGGAAAACATTAACATTTTCTGTATCTATGCAAATTTATTAAAGACAAGTCCAAACTATTTATTCCCTGTCCTACTTAGTCTTATATTTTGTCGCTTTGGACATTGACTAATTAGAAAAGTTAGAGAAGTCAGCAGTTAGATGATGTTCTTCTTCCATTTTTATACCTAGTAACAGTTTCTTCACAGTGTTTTAAAAAAAACAAAATGCCTGGTGAATAGGCAGAGGGACTGGAAGATTCTGTGTTCTTTGATTTACATCAAACTGTGAACTATGCTATTAGCAACAACCTACTGAGGAAAAAAAAGCTCTCCTGATTATTTTAAGCCCTTGACAGGAACTGCAGATTTAACAGGTTGTCCTTTTTTTGCCTAGCTGGCTGGCCTCAGGGCCTGCCAGTGTTGCAGACAATGTTGTATACTCACATCTTGCCATCTGGTCTCGTCCTCTTTCAGCTGGTTGTGTATGTTCTGCAGCTTCTCATGGCGAGCTTTGCTATGAGGCTGAGCCACAGCTTCTTCATCACATCTCATGTCAAACATACTCATACTCCTAAACACAGGAAAAATAACAAGCCCAGTCTTATTTAGAGGCTTATGTTCCTTCAGCTTTTTAGAGCTGAAGCCACATGAGGGTGCTACAGCAGAATCAGACACCTGCTCCTTTACAAAGCTCCCAAAAGCAGCAGTCCCCTTGAAGGGCTTGTTAGCATCCCTATGGCTCCCACATAGTGCTTCAGGCATTACACTCCACAACTTTCCATTTTGTTAGTCAACAGCAACTTTGTTTCTCACTAAGAAGCACTACTAACTTTACACTTCCATCTATAGGTCTTATTAAAATCATTCTATAATTCAGAACATTTTACTTTCTGATTTGTGCCCAATGGGTTTTTGAGATCACTCCAATTAACATCACAGACAGAAATTTCCATTTCAGGGTAAAAGAAGGCTTGAGAAGCGTATCAGGGGCAGCATGGCCAGCTAAATGCTGTTGCTACAAAACCAGAGGGAGCCTGCTCAGAGAAGTACGCTCAGTTCAAACTGCATGGTACTTCCTCCTCTCCCCTGTCCTCCCCTCCCTGCCTTGAAGAAATCCAATGCTACCGGCACCAACTTATTAATACAGCTAACCTAACACGGAAAAGATGACGTCCAGGACAAAAAGAGTTTTTTTCTATTTATGTCTCTGACCTTTGGAGAGTGAAAAGAAAAAAAAGGTTATGGTTTGATGTTATACATCCCTTTATATTATATAAAGAACTTCACACAAAGATAATGTGCTTACTACTCCACCTCTACTACCTATTATTAGTAAAACATGACCTCAGCTGTGCCATTCAAAGCAAAAAAAAAATCTTAAAAGAAAGCCATGCAGTTCCACATGAAGTGATTTCACAGCAGTTCTCAAATGATCACCTGCAGCTTTAACATGAGCCAATGAGCCAACTAGCAGGAGAAGCACCCAATGAAGATAACATTGTGGGCAACTGTATCCACAGTATTCGAAGTGAATAGTCACGGAAAGCCGTGCATATATTTACGAGCCAGCATTTGTATTCAGGCAAGCAAAGACGGGAACGCCATTTTCAAGGAAAAACTTGAAAGGTCTGGACAGTGTACGGAAAAGGACATGCACAGATTCCATCTTGCTAAGTAGGTATTTACTCAGAAATGAAGGACAGAATAAACATCCTATTGCCTTTAAGCATGAACAGTGATGTTATCACAATACTGTGCTTCACCCCTTAAACAGAGAGCTGAGGGGTACATTAATTTGGGTTTTTCTGTGGGTAGTTTAATAGTTGCATTGTTCAGGTTTGGATTGGAACACTCCTAAATAAAAGACTCTAAAGAGATGGCAAGTGGTGTTTTTTAAAACTTAAATATAGCAATCATATTTGGCAGACTGGTGAGGTAGGTTGGGAGATGCATAACTTGCAACAAAGTCACTCTTATAGGGTTTATTCCAATTTAGGAGCTTTTGGAACTCACACTAAGAAAGTCTTTAGTGTTCAGTATTTGACACCTTGTGCCTGCTGGGTCAAACTGGTTGTGCAGTTCCTCTCTTGTACTCTTTCCTCATGTCAAAGAATTTTTCATTCATGGGCAGTAGGAAAAAATGTAAGACCTGAAACGGTGGGAACTGGTCCTAGTAGAGTGCATGAGTACTCATTCTCTGCCATTTGGGATGGAAGAATCTTGCCTTTCTAGCAGGAGTACCTGGATTTCCTAATGTAAGTCTAACGTATGCTCCCTGAATTCATGCAGGTCTCACAAGGTGCACAAAGACAGCATCAGGTTTTATGACTATTAACAATGCAGTAAAAAAGGTTTTCTGGAAAAGACTTTAGCCTTGGCCAGGAGTCAAACTATACACTACAATCCCAGATGCACCTCCTACTCCAGTGGTCACCTCCTGCTGCTGGGCCTTCATTGTCATGGATAAGCAACTCGGTAGGTTCAAACATCAACTCTGCAGCAACATGTTATCCCACAATATCTTCCCAAGACAGCAATCTGAAGGAGTCCCATCTAAAAGCATCATGCTCTGCTCTGACCAACATGTACTAATCATTAAGGAGAAAAACCTCCTTTCCTGAGTACATGGACAAGGCCAACTGAAAGGTCTACATCAACTTCTCTGCCTGACAAGTTCATCTTTAGAAAGGAATCGGAGGCCAAAACTCTGAGCTTCTATCTAAAGACACTTTTCACTATGAGTCCCACGTAATGTCATCCTATTTCTGTCTTGTATAATCTACAAATGGCTCTAGACAATCACTAACACCTCCATGAACAGAACTAAATTTACTCCTTCCTTCAACCACATGCAGGGCCACCAGGCACATAGCACACAAGTAGACAGGGAATATGTAACGGCACCAAATTCGAGTTCATTAACTTCCTGCCATTAGCACAGCTCTGGCAATTGTATATAAACTCTTTCCTGAAGTAAGAGGCCTTTCTGCCGACCAGTGTACCAGACCTGCTGTTCTAACAATGATCTGGGGAAAAAGCACTGTGCAGAACAACAGTGTATTTGGGATGCTGGGATTTTCAAGTTACACTGCTTTATTATCACAAATTACAGTTGTTCTTGTCACCGATATCATGCAGCAGTTTCTTTTTTTTTTAACAGGTCTAAATAAATTTTTGATTAAAAACAATTCCCAAGGACTTCAGTGTTTAGATCAATTAATCTAAAAGTGAGAGGTAAGGTAAAAACCTTTTTATGAAAATATGCTAGCAATCCTTATGTAAGGCACTTATTATGTGGCTGCATTACCATTTTACAGTCATACTAAGACTTAAGAAACCCCAACAAAACATAAAAAGAGACAGACTGGCTCAAGATCCGACTCTAGTAAAGAAATACTCAAAAATCTCAGCTCACTATGAGCGTAAACTCACACTGGACTATCACGTTACCACCAGAATTCTCTCTCTTTGGGAGATAGGGATGGGCCTGATTAGCTGCAACACACTAAGTATTGCCTTTTCTGGACCCTGAGACAGACCAGGGCTGATGACAATATCTAGTTTTCCCCTAACCAGCAAAGGAAACTTTGTCAGTCTAATAAAAGAGTTCTTAGTTTTGCTGCTGGAATAAAGAGCATCTAGTCTAAGACTGAATTCAAGTTACAGTTTTCAATGGGGACTTGACAAACATCTTGGAAGTATTTTAAATGTCCGTTCAATTTATTTTTCCTACTTGAGAGCCAAGTTGTATTGGAGTCTTCATAAATACTTTGTTTTCAGAAGAAAAAACACAATCTTACTTTTATAAGAACTTAAAAGAGAGTTTAGGAAAATAGTTGCTCTGTAAAGTGTGGCACATCTGGAAAGGATGACAATGAGGTCTGAACATTAATTGTTCTGCCTTTTAAAACAAAATCAGAATCAGTATGGGATAAGCAATATTATTTATTGATTTTTGCTTCTCTCATGTTATACCACCAAGCCCATTGCAATGCCTCTCTGAAGGCATCTCCATGTACCTTCTCTCATGTGTGCATTTAATACAGACATGCAAAGATGAAAAAATGAATCATATAAGTAGGATTTCTGAAATGGCAGGAACGTCCCCATGGTTAAGTATAGCACTTCTATGTCATATTGCTCTTTTTATCTCATCCCTTCATTTGACTGGACAGAGTCCTGCTGCTTGAAAATGTTCATGTCTACTCTGCAGTCAGAGGACACAGGCTTGGCTCAGCATAAAGGTAATATAGAACTTGTAAAGAATACTCAGTCCATGATTCTAAGCTTTATTGTTAGAGGAAAGGGTGAAAAACTGCATATGAGTCTCTGTATATACTCATTATAAAACCTCCACAACTCTCCACACTGTTTCTATTTTGGGATTTAATCTGAGAGACAGAGAAGGTCATGTGCATTTCTGTGAACAGAAGGACATTAAGGATATTATCATGTGGGTAGCTCCCAACTATTTCTCTTCTAAATCGCTAATACTTCCAAAAAGCTTTCTAAATGACATTGCATACTATTCTGTACTAAAGTTTGTATGCATACATGAACAATTACATTTTTTGAGTGTAATAAATGTCAGTTCTACTCTTTCTATGAAAAGTAAAGCGTCGAGGTGAAGAGCTTAAAAATTGAAATTTAGTACATTATTAAGCTAAATCTAACCTGGAAAGGATTGAATATAAAGTTTTTAAAGGAGAATAAAGGCTCAGCTAAAGATGTATTTTCCTGGTAATTATTCTGAAGATCACAATGATATTATTTTGCTTTGGGATTTCTTTATTTCTTCCTGTTCCTCCTCATCCTTCATTTTTTTTCAACACCCAGATTCAACCCAACTCTCTTTACCTGTAGCTGATTAGAGGCAATGGAAATTCAGAAGACAACCAACACAAAATAAAAGAAAAAAAGAGGAAACAATACTTTAAGCAACAGCTGGACATTAGTATTACGCTTAGTTTATATGGGCTTTTATATAGAAATTATTTTTAACTGCAATGTAAGCCATATTGCGTTCCATTTTTCAGTGCTGTCTGAAAAATTTATTTGCCAAAACACTGCAAAATAATAATGGCGCATCAACTGCATTTAAATTAGTAGAAAGATGGGAAAGCATGCAGTGTAAGTTGTTTAAAACAGAATCTTGTGAACACAAGACAACTTACTCTGCGTCATCAGACACAGCAGTTCTGGGGCCGAATCTACAAGACCAAATATAAAATTAGATTGTGGATAAATACATTAAGTAGTAATTGCAACTGGACCCATATAATTTGTGCAACTGCCACTTGTACTAGTAAAGCTGATCAAAATAGAACCATACTGTTCAGGGATCATGGGTTCATCAAACAAGACTTACCTGATCATCCTGAGGTCAAACTACATAAGAACACTACCCATCCCTCTTTAAACACATACTTATGCCCTACACTATAAAAATCCGCTGAAGTATACCTAAAATGTGTGCAGAAAATAGTTACTGAAAATAGACAATGTCTTAGCATTTGCATTGTGCCATACATGCAATGAATGGAGACAAAACTTAACAGTTACACTCCACAGCAGTGCTTAGTATCACCATTACTGAAGCATGAAAGAGACAAATATTATAGTCAGAAAGTGAGTCACAGGATTTCCTTTTTCTTTTTGTAGGTCTTGTTTTTGTGTTTGGGGGTTTCTTTGGGTTTTTTTTTGTTTGGTTGGTTTTTGTTTGATTGGTTTGTTGGGTTTTTTGTTTGTTTTTGTTTTAGTTGTTTTGGTGTGGGTGGGGTTTTTTCAGTTGGTTGGTTGGCTGGTTGGTTTGGAGTTTTTTATTGTTTTATATGCTTTTTGGTTGTTTTTTTTTGTTAGTTGGCATTGGTTTTCTTTCCTCAAGGTGCGGGAGTATAGCTGAAAAAAGTTACTGGTCATACACAAACCAGTGACATTCACTAAAATTATGGTCTTATTTAGAGCTATACAAACCACATACTTATATCTGGGATTTATCATAAAAGAGCACCAAGTGCAAAAGTCAATATTACACCATTTCTAATCATGGGAGAAATAGAATAAACATCTCTCAATGAGCAGAGTCCATTTTAGCATCTCCTCTTCATAAACTTTTCTTGCAATTCAACATATATGCTGTAATCAAACATTCCTTTCACTTAGCTTTCAGTTAAATATTTTTTTTAAATCAAAATGCATTACACAACTATTCATTTTGTTTCTAAAATGTGTATTACTGACATACAGTGTTTTAGTCTGGATTGAAAACACACCAAGCAATGCACAATCTGAACTCCGAAGTGTGCACACGGGGGTGTACAAGCTGCGTGATTCACACCAGAAAGCTCACGTTTGCAGATGCTCATCCTTGGATGAAAGTGTTTCCATTTTGTTTTCCTCAGGAACCTCCTGAAGCTTAGATGTTTGACCAAGGTGGACTTCATTGTGACCATCTTCACCCACTTGGGCAGTACTAATAATCTCATCTTGTCCTGTAGGTGGGAGACTGTCCTTCTCTTGTCCTTGCTGCTGTTCTTGTGGTGGTTCTATTGCAGGTTTTCCAGAGCTGTTAGTGTAAACTTGTGGACATTTTTCAGGCCTGAGTGAGCCAAAGGCAGTAGTGCAAAGGGATGTATTAAGCAACATTTCAAAAATCACATATATATGATCAAAAGCATAACTATAAGTTAACAAAAAACAACCCCTACAAACCTATATAGCTGACACAGGACAAGCTAAGTGAGGCAGGAGCAAAAACCTTAATTTTAAGAGTCAGATGGTTGTACCATTCTTCTAAATCAGAAAATAAACTGTCCAGAACACCACTGAAAATTAAAATATTAAGTCTTTTCAACACCAAGCCACTGCTGAATTCTATAGTAGATGACAGGTTTGTTTTCTCCTGGCTGAGCTGTAAGCTAGTTTTTCATCCATGTCTGTACAGGTGCATGCATATCCTTCTCCTCAAGTACTCTGAAGAGGCTGATGAGTAAGAACCATTCCACTCTTGCCTGCATGTGGCTCAACCACCAAATGATAACTCTGTTCAAAGGCTTCAACACTCACACAGCCTCAAACATCTGAACAAAGGTGCTTAAAAACACATTGAGCATTATCAGGAAGAATCTCAGGATCTCCAGATTTCCTGTTAGGAAGTCACTGGCACTAGTTAAGCCATAGACAATCATCTAACCTACTAGATCAAGCATCTCCATTTCTAGCTGGAAACATTTGTAATGATTACCTCATATTTAACAAGAAACCTCTGCAAATGTAATGCAAATGTAATTGCTACACAGATGTGTTTCCACATGCTGTTAGAATTTTGCATCTGGTAGAGCTCTGGTCTGAGTCTCTACATGGCTCTACTAAAAGGGCCAGAAACCTTCTATTGCCTTCTGCTGAGCAGAAGGAATCAGCATAGAACTGAGGACAAGCATGAAAAAAGCCACTACTGGGCCAGAAATCTTCCTGATAAAGAGATCTTGACAAACAGCCCACAGGGCTAGCTAAAAGGGACGGAGAAAAACACAACTTTCTTACCTCATGGCTTTCTTCTCAAGTTCTGTAGCTGTGCCCTGCTTATTCTGCTGCTTTGAAAATGGCATGGGAAGAAACTGCTTAACACTGGGCCCAGGCTGTTTAAGAAAAGCTCCAGTTCTTCTGGCTAACATGTCATCTCTTTGTGGGTCTGGAAATTTCATGTTGTTTTCTGTTCCATCACTCTGCAGGTGAGGGATTTCAAGCTGTTCTTGGCTCTCTTCTCTTGTGACAGTACTGCTCAGAGAGACAAGTGACACTGTTCCATGATAATGTTCAGTGGCTGCTCAGGCAATGTGAGGTACTGTTACTCAAAACAAAGTTGAGTGATGGACAGCTAGGCAAACTAGGCATCTTTAGCCACAGCACAGGGAGTAAGAGGAAATTACATTGAACCCCACACTTATGTGGGTGATTCGTTAGAAGTTGGGAATCGCATACAAATCTATGTGACGAATTATTCACTTGGAAGCTGGCATAAAAATCTAGACAAAGCACCATGGTTTGCAAAAGAAATCCCCCCAAAAGATGAAAGACTATTTTCATGCTGAACAGCAATTAACAACTGAAGTACTTAAATATTATGAAAGAAAACAGGCTATTTTATGTTCATAGGATACATTCTTGTAAGTAATTTTACAAAACAGAACACATGCCATGATGAATGAGTAAAACACATCTTTAAAGCCCGTGTGAAGAATGGGACAACATTGCTGACAGATCCAAGCTAACACCACACACAAACCAGGCTCAGAGGGATCTGCTTCTGTTCTCTGACCTTTCTCCTTCCTGCAGAGTCTTCAAATCCTTCTCACGAGCTACAGCCTCCTCTTGCTGCTGCTGCAGCAGACGAGGAGCCACTGACAGGGGAGGAGAATGTATGGGAATGGAGCTAGTGGTACGCCTCGGAAAAGTTCCCATCCTTCTAACCAGCATATCATCTCTCTCAATATCTGGTAAACTCCTGTCACATTCTTCCTTGGTGCTTTCTTGCTGCTTGCTCAAACTCCATGGGGTTTGTTTCTCAGAGATAACATCAGAAGCCGGTACAGGTGATGGAATTCTCCTGCAAGAGCCATCTGTACCTGACTTGACTCCTCCCTCACTAGTGATGAGAATGAGAGGAGGGGTAAGACAGACAAAACATTCTCAGGGCAAATGAAAGGTAAGAAAAGGAGTCCTCTAGCTCAGTTTGCAAATGTTTTATAAACACACAAACTTAGCTGAATGAATTGCTTGCTAAAAGCATTCATCAAAAATTTTTGCTGCAGCCACAAAGTGATTAAAGAAACACTAAAGAAATATAAGATCTGTTAATGTGTTAACGACCCAGATAATTCTTCTCCAGATAAATGCCAGAAATACAGAGCAGCACTACACCATCTTCAGAAAGAAAGTAAATCCATTAGGTTTGAAAAAAGCATTTTCTGAAGATCAGTAAGGCCAGCAAGCTGAATGACAAATTCCTAATGTGCTGAAAGCAGGCAGAGCAAAGCTGCTGGAATTCAAGCAGCAGAAAAATCATGGATGATTGCTCAACCTCTGAGATACCAATGACTTCACTGCCCATCAGACATTTGGAGCAAGTGTTCAGAAGACCTGTGTGCAGCGTTTTGCGCAATCCTAAACATGTTAAGATACTGTGAAGACATTAGATGTCTTCTGAACAAGGCCATGCGCGTAAACAGCTGTTGGATTTAGGCTGCAGTTCACTCCCATGCAGATCAGCATCTGGCAAGAACAGGCCTCATTTACAGCTTAGTAGCACTTTCGAAGCCACACCAAATACCTGGACTCATTTTCTGGCTCAGATACTTCACTGCTGTGTTCAGCAAACCCAAGACTGACAACAGCGGTTGAAGGAGAGCTTTGGACACCAGGGAGACTTTCCACACCGTCTTTCTTGCTTTCCTCTTCTGTTACACTCTTGGATGAAGCTCTGCCAATAACAAGCTTGTCCCATTTCTGTTGATCAATCTCAGTTACTGGCCCAAAATGCACAAACTTCTGCTTGGGGCTACCAGCCTTCTTGTTTGCTCTGGTTTTGCGGACAGCAAAATCATCATGGGCTACCGCTCTCACCGTGATATCAGTTGGTGGCAAAGTGTTGCTGGAACATTTGAAATCTTCTTCACTGGTCATAATGAGGAATAAAAGAATGCCCCCAATATGAGACCCTCAGAAAAAAACAAATTAAATGCTCCTAAGGTTTTGAAGGGGTTTTATTTTAAAATTTGAGGACACAGGTATAAACAGCTGTGGCGTACTGAGTCCCAAATGACATATAAAATCCAAAGATACTGCAGACCTGTGGGGAAAACTCTGGGAGCACATCCATGGAAGCACTTCCTAAGGGCAAGGAATGTAGCATATGGCCCGTTCCAAATTCAGTTCTTCACCCTAACAAAGTCACAGTTTCCTTATCTGCTCACACGTACCCAGGCCACACACTATACGTAACTGTATGGCACTAGAACTGACTTTGGCTTGAGGGAGTTACAGAGGCATGGGAGCACTAGCAAGGTCAATTCACTTACCCTAAACCAAGCAGACTGAATCCTGATTTTAATAAACCATCTCAAAAGTATCAGAGAGACTACTAGTATCTTTAGGATGAAAGAATAATTGAGTTTTGATTTATTAGAGCTAAAATGACATACAATAACCACATTGTTAGAAGAACGCCAGAACAGACAGCCATCTTTAACTGCAAAATGGCATGCACCTAAACAGGAAGGCTAGGAGTTGTTATCCTTTCCTATTGGAGTCACAAATCACCTATGTTATAGTCCATCCCCATAGGGAAACAGCTTAGAATAACTGCTTCATACTGGCTCTCTTTGTATAGGTTTTGTTAACAACAAGAGCATACAAACACCATACAATGAGGCTCCTGAAAGACCTGCTGCAGTGAGAAACAGTGCTGGTGTATTTATACAGCACTGGAGTACAATGTTATGCTGATGTATCAGCTCCGGTCTCAAAATAGCACGGAGACATTAATGCAAAGATGCTGATCCTCAGGTAATACTCCCAAGGTATAAAACACCTCAAGTCCTGAATACAGCTTGGTAAGGAGCAATGTAGTTGCTAGTGTATTAGCAGTACCACTTGGAACTTTGTGCAGTTCAACTTCAAGCAGCTTTGAAGTAAATTCAGCCACAATACGAGGGACCTTTCTGATATTGTATTAAGAGTGTCCACAAGAAAAGTAACTGTGAAACTACTGTAATGCTCTAAATGATGGACACACTTTCATTTTATGATAGATAGCATCTCTGTATAGATTTCTGGACTCATCCTGAAAACTGAAATAGGTAAGGACTGGTTGCCAACAAGGCATTCTTCAAGTTTAAAATCACAAGCACACACAGCAGATTGTGGCACACTAAACATGCTTCCCAGGGTGCCAATCCTGTCCACAAGCAGAAACCATACCTGGGCTCCCCTGACACTTTCAATCTTTTCCAGGTCTCCAGATCTGCTTTTGTTATAGAGGCATTGACAAAAAGCACATCTTCTTGTAGCTGAGAAAGGATGCTTTGAGATTTCCGTTTCGCCAAATCATCTCTCTCATTATCAGGCTCTTTCACCTGCTGTTCCTCCTCTGACTCAGTCTTCTCACTTTGCAGAAGTGGGTTCTCTTTGCTTGTAACTATTTGCCTTACTGATGTCACGTGTACCCGTCTTCTTCTAATTTAATGCACATTTCAGTTCAGCAAGAAAATATATTTGGAGGAAGCAATTATAAATCAGCATCAAAAGAAGAGGTTCAGAGCTTAAGAAGATAAAACTGAATTTATAATATTAGTTTCACATTCATTTTAGGAAGTAAACACGGAATGAATCATTTGAAGTTCAAACCTTTCAGCTATGCTACCCCACTCATGCACTCCTGAGACCACTTCTTCATGTGAACTTCTATTCCCAGCTCGAGTAAGAAAAATCTTTATGCTATTACTGTATTAAGCATTTCTGCAATAAGCTTTCTCTTAAATAGTTACAAATATCTCATTTGCATATTATTCACAGAGTGAATTCAAGTTTTGCTCTCAAACATACTACGGAATTTCTCTGATCCTAAGAGTCATGTCAATAGCATTGAACTATTAAAATTTGGTTAGGTGCTCCTCAGATGTCTTGCCAAGCTAGTCATTAGAAAATGTGAATATAATCAAATTACCAGCAAATGAATGGCACATTTGACATTACTGAAAAGAACTCCTAAATATTAAAAGAAGTCTTCTGAACATATCAGTTGTTTCAGTCAAGGTTCCCTGTAATGTGTATATAGTGGTTTTATCTAGAATCATATCTGTTTGCATAAATAAAACAAATATACTTGTTTCCTTAAAAAGATCTCTACCTAGCAGATATTTGTGTTCAGCAACTTCTTAAAGGTCTGTATCACTGAACTGAAGAAAGAAGAGATTTTCTACGCTGAAGTTTTGTAACCCATGATCCATTTCCCAAACCAATCCTGCATAACACACGTTAGGACCAGGTGCAACATAATTCAGTGCAGTGTAGCAGGCATATATATTCATATATATTCTTAACTAAAGACTCATCTGGTCTGTGTTTTATGCAGGGTATTAAAAGAGCATGAGATGAAAGAAATGCACCAAAAAATGTGCACTGAAAATGATCAGAAAAAGAGCTGAGATGCAAAACATATTATCTAAGTTTATTCTCCACTACTCATGCTCATGAGCTATCTCATGAGCTTAGATAACAAAAGTGTCCTGCCTTTATCTTATTTACACTCACAGCCAATTAAAATTTCTTCTCATACTCTAACAAAAAATTAGTTTGGTTCACTTTATGACAAAGCATTTGCATTTACTTTAACCTGTAAGGTTTTTTTTGTAACTAAGACAGCTTTAGGCCTATACAGCAATATGTCATGGTGAAATTAAGCATTATAATTGAAAGAATAAGACCATGAATGCACACCTTGCATGTTCCTTTTTTTCCATCTGCAATGGCTTTTTAACATCTTCCAGTTTACCTTTCTCTTTACTTGTATAGGGTCCAACTACAAAGGAGTTAAATGGAACTATGTGTTTGGGTTGATTCATTCTGGCTCTCCGGGTGGCAAAGTCATCCTTTTCTAAATCAGGAACTCTGCTGGCTGCTTCATCTTCTGAACCAGAATCCTTTCCTTGATAATGTGTCATGAAGGGGTTGTCCTTGCGAAGGATGATGTCCGGGGTGCTTCTGTTGTCTTCACATATTGGGTTTTTACTGACACAGAGCAAAATTAAATAAAGCTCTTGATGCACCAGAGGAGGAGAGGGCAGTGCAGCACTCATCTCCAGGTCAAAAAACAAGCACAGTTAATCAAATATGCTCTGAGCTGCTGTTAGATTGCACAAAGCCTAGCTAGAAATAAAACTTATTATATACAAGTAGCAAATCCACAAGGACTTTACACAAAAAAATCAGCATGTTGGACCTTTACTTATTTTAGCTATAGCTGGAAGAACTAGTAAGAACAAATTTTAGCATACAAGATGCAGTGAATGTAGTACCATAACTGGCAGTATTAAACTTCTTGAACACTTCAAACAAAGGAAGAAATGTGATGCAAATACCTGATCCCTGGCAAATGTTGCTGAGTCCTGAAATATCAGATATTTGGCATTTTTCTTAATAGCTCTATCCAAAAAAACCTCATCTGAGTAATCACTGAGGCTGTCTACCCTAGTATCCTTAACTGCTTTCTTCTCACATGTATCATGATTGATTCTTTTCTTAATTAACCTTTCCCTTCCCACAGAATAAGCCCTCTATGCCAATGCTGACATACGGTAGCTGCAACGATAGCACCAGTACACCAGTGATATTGGCATGCTGGAAAACATCGCCACCTGCCTTCGTCAGAAACACAACCGCTATCAACACAGCCTTGCTGTTACTGAAGATTACGACAATAAAGACACTTGACAGCTGGTACCCATAAAGATTAAGCTTATTTTAACTTGTAAGGGTCAATACTCTTAGGCAAACTGAAAAGACAGATGGCAGGAGCTAGGCAACTCTCACATTTAAAAATCTAATTGTTTGTACTGATATTTTAGGAAGTTGGGCAGCAAGGACTGTTCTATGCCATACTTTTGTAGGCATTTGCTCTGCCACGTAGCACACCTTTCTATACAAAGTGAAATAGGGGGGATCGCAAAGGATTAAACAGACTGGCACTAAGAAAACAAATCTAAATAGCTCAGGGGTTGCTCCGAGTTTCTCTACTATGTTAAATATAAAGAGTGCTATAATTAGCTGCTTTTTACAAGCATTTAAAACATTTTAAATCCCTGCAAGCCCACTACATACACCACTTATTTTACATTCTCAGCTGCCCTTTCAAAGTACTGCTCCACAAAGTTGCTGGAGAAACTTATGGGGAAGCCATAAACCACCCCTGACAGACCAGCCTGACTCAGGCTCAAAGGACATAAAAAACTGTGTGCCTTTGCCTTCTTCTATTGCAAAACACAGGATTCCCTGTTAGTGATGTGGAGAGCATGGTCTCAAATTAGCTAAAGGCAATTTTTTCCTTAGATCTCTCTGAAGGATCAAGATTTCACTTAAGGCAACAGAACAACACTCACCAATAGCATTCCAAATGGGAACTGCTGTCTCTTTTCCTCATAAATATTTTGTTCACAACAGCTTTAGAAACAGCTGGCTCACCAAGTGATTATTCAGTAAAAACTACTCGATTTTTCAGTCTCATGTCCACCAATGCTATTGAAGCTTGAAAGCATCAAATGTAGCATTTCTGAAAGCAGTATTTTTGGCAACAAAGAAATATTGAGCTATAGTACACAAAAGCGCAACTATGAGTACTTTCAATATGAGAAACTTACAGCTTTTAGTATGTAACTAGACTTCAGTAATCAGTTTCTACGTTGAGAATATTTTCCATTCATTTACTATTTTTTCATGGAATCAAAGATCAGCTGTGACATTTTGGGGTCTCCTGAAACAGTTTATGATGGTCTCAAAAGTGTTTTTTAAAGGCCAGTTTACCATGGTATAGATAGCAAAGACTAAATAGTATATTTAGCTGCAAATTGCTCTTGCACACCCAGCCCCAGCTGTTGCAGAAACAGTAAATGGGTCAATGCTGGTACAGCAGGTGCTTCCAAAGTGACTGCAAGCATTTGTACTCCCTGAAGCAAGGTCTCATACAGGCTTGTGGATCCTTATGCTACATTTCAGAACAATGGAAGGGTTTTGGATGCCTGTGGTCCGTCAAGGTAAGAGTCCATGTTCCTTTTGCAACAAACATATCATAAACGCTTGCTCACATTTCTCTCTTAAATTCTCCTCTCCATCATCTCTTTAAACACACTTAATTATCCTCTTTTTAGGGTGTCTCCATGAATGTGATCCTTACCTTTCATATGCAATACAGTAAATAAGACACAGATGTGCAGGCAATAAGCAAGCAAGGAGGAACACATATTAATAAAACAACATGCAACAGAGGTGATACACTCTTTTGGGAAGGGGAATTGCTTTTTGGCATGCATTTGTATAGCATCTAGTTCAGCTAACTAAAGCAGCCCTTTCCTAGAACACGCTACAGCAATGAAGACAAGCACTTAGACTCCAAGCAAAAAATACATTTGCATACAAGTTCAAATCTTTCCTGTTCAGGACTCAGAAAGGTTCCCTACTGAGTTTAAGCTTTATGAACAATTAGATGCCTTGTAGAACTCAAAAGTCACAGTGGGTGTCCTCCAGAGGTCAGTAAGTTGAGAGGAAACAGCCTGTAAACAGTTCAAAGGAACTACAATAAAACTGAGAACCTCAGGTGAAAAAAAAAAAAAAGAGAGGCTAGTGTCAGAGAAAGATGAAGGAATAAGAGGGGTGAAAGAAAAAAAAAATCAGAATACAGAAACAAGAGGGACTGAGAATTGCTGAGTGCCGTTAGTGCATGGAAAATTGAACTTGATGCCAAGAAGAGAGGTAAAATGAAGATGTTCAGAGAAGGATAATAAAACATTAAGAAATATGATTAAACACTCCCCTCTACCCTAAAGTGTCACTACTAAATTCTTCCCTTCTCCTCACCCACTATTCTTCCACTTTCACATACAAAGAATTTTCCTTACAGACTTCTATCTCCCCAGTGCCTTTTCTGCTGTGTCTTCCTACAATCCCCAGAAGCAGGCTCCTACTTCACTACAGTGAAGCTTGGGTTACAAAGCTCTACTCTTTGACCCTTAGCAGGGACAGAAAACTATCATCTCCTCCTTCTTCCAGCTGCCAAATTCCACAAGTTGCTTCCACTGAGAGCAAGGAAGAAAAATTATTTGTTATTTCTCCTCCCTTCTCTGTAAGCCCTGTCAGATCAACAGATTGTCCAAGGAAAGAACCACACATTTGTTCACACATCCTTCCTTTGTGGACATCAAAACAGTAGATCAAGCACAGAGCTGGAAAAGGGTCTCTCAGTGTGGTGAGCATCCTCCAAATGCAAACAGAGCTATTTGTTACGCACTGCACTGCTAAACACAAGCAATTACTACATTTTACTACATATTACTGGTTGGAAACCATTAATACTATAGCCTTGGACTCAGAACAGGATTATGCTACTACCCCACTGGTTTATGGATTCCCAATCAACTAGCACACTATGTGAGGCTGAAGAACTAATTTATGCCAGATAGTTCCTCACCATTAGCCCTGGGCTTTGTCAAAAGTAATACCCCACAGTCAGACACAAACACTGGTTCAGTACAGCTTGACAGCAGTGAAGCAGACCTGAGAAGAGGACATGTGACAGCATATATTCTGTGACTATTTCATCTGCATATGGCACATCTGTATGTGGCTGCACACAAGCTTCGCTGTACCTATGAATAAACTGTACCACATACAAGCTGCATTTCCTCCTACTACATTTCAAAGCCCAGACTGCAGACCAGCATCTGCTAAGCTACTCACTGTTAGGATTTCACCTCACAACCCAAAACAAATTGTTTTGGACAGGAGGACATTTGGACACTTACCCTTTAGCCAAACCATTTTGATTGTTTATAGGTGCCTAATCCTCTGACACATTAGCTAAAACTCTGCTTTGCAGGTTACCTCCATGAGCAGAAGAGATTGAGACGATGGAAAGGCATGGGCTGTGAACCTAGCCATCATTCAGCTCTCAAGTTAAAGAATAGGAAATATCCAAATTGAACAACATCCAAAAATAAATAACACAGGTAGTAAGTGAATAACTACACATATTCCATTCTAAAGTCAGTCAAATTATGTCTGCTGAACTATGCCTCCATACTTTAACTGGTACATGTGTTAACAAGCACTGTGCTTTTACAGCTCCTGCCATTAAAAATAAATGTATCATTTATTAACACAGCTAAAAATATCAACCACCTAAAAAGTGTGGTTCAGTAAATGAAACCATCCCACCCACAACGAGTAATGTAAATTTCTGAAACTTTTACCTAGACTAGACATTTCAAATGTAGATTTCTATATATTTTTATTAAATAAAAGAAAGCATTAAGTGGAAGGTGACAAGTAGTCTGTGTAGTAGTTTTCCTGGAGCCTGTTTACTTTATGCTGTAAGACAGTACAATTTCTCAACACAAATGCAGTTAGCATCATACAACTCTGCAATCCACAGCTGCCACATCACAAGCTTTTTCAGACCAAGACCTTCATTAGCAATTTTGAGTGCTTAGCAGACTGGATTTTTGTTAGGAGATGTGAAATCACAGCGGATCAAGGAAGCCCACACTTCAGCCAATTCTAAAATCGTGAGGCGTGCATGATTTCCCACACCGTTGGGCTAACCTGCCATAGCGCTGGGCTGCTGACATGACCTTAATACCAGCTTGTTCGAGTCTTCTTAACTTTCTGATCTCTTCTGCATCTTTCCCCTTGGGTGCTGATGTTTCTTTTGCACTACATGAAGGAGACTGGTCTACAGAGTTTTCTTCACTTTGATTCAAACCTAATTGATTTTTAAGGAAGCTTGCTTCAGGAGCCATGGAGCCCACTTTCTCCTTTTCACACAGTCCTGATGTTTCATTCAGTTCTTCTTCTATGGTTTCAGGGTGGGGTTTGCTATTGAATTATACAAGGTTGTTTAATGTAGGCTGTGCCTAAAACATACACACTTATAAGAACATTTTGCTGAAATCAAGATGCCAAAGATTGAATTCTGATGAATAACCAGGGAAGATAATTATGCTCTTTAAAGGAAGTTGCTTCTTAGTTCAAATCAAAAGTGAAGTATTAGTTGACAAACAACATGCAGAAACACCGAGTCACAGCTATATAAACCATACCGGTGTATAAAATACAACATACAAATAAATTTATTTTACAAAAAAACACAGCAAAAATATTATCTATTTTGATTGAATATACAAAACATTACTTTTAAGTATCATTTGTCAGTAATTGTCTTGAGAACTGAAACAGATTGTCCAGAACAGTTTTTTCCAGCCTTGGGTTTGAGTCAACATACACGATACTTACATTAACCAACATCTTGTCAAACACAAGCTTTACATTGTCTAGTAAATAATGACATCGCAACAATGATTTTCCACTTGTTGCTTTTCTACTAGCTTCATCAATTGCTAAAAACTACTTATCACTACCACACCAGCAAGAGATTTATTACAGTATCATATGCCTTGTAAAAAGAATGAAAATTGGGCAAGTGTTAAAGCATCATCACTGAGGAAAGGAGAAGGTGGACAGGCCAGTCTTACCTGAAAGGTCTGTCTCCTAGCGGTGAAGTCGCTGTGCTCCAGCTCTTTCGGTACTCCTCTCGTTCAGCTTTCTTTTTCCGAAGTGGAGCAGGTACATAGAAAGTCTGATTACTCTTGTTTGGGAGGTACTGGTTAAAAGGCACAGCTGATTTAGGTTCACCATGTGAGGTCCGCCTCGCCAACATATCATCTTTTTTCACATCTGGCATCTTTCTGTGTGGCAGGTCAGTTTCCGAGTCACTTCCTCTCCCTAGCGAGGAAGCAGAAAAAAATATCCATTTTATTTTCACCTTCATCCAGTTGCTTGAGTTTTTTTAAAACTATAAATCAGAGAAGACGGCACCAAAAAATTACATTTAGCCATTTTACCTGCATCTGTATTTTAAAATCAGTCGCTGAGGGTAGTAGCCATAACATCTACACAGACAGTAAACTTTTTTCCATCATTCCCTGAAAAACTCATCTTCAGCCACAGGTCACATCAAAAAACCTTACGTTAAAACTACACCAGACTTGTCAATCACATAGGGCAGAAGTTCACCTAAAGCCCAGATGATTCCTGGTTGTACGTAAGGGCATGTCTGACCTGATTCACACTCTTGAATCTAGACTAATATGTGCCTAGCTAAAGCACAAGCAAAGAAAGGTTCCATGTTGTATAGCTGCAGAATGGCAGGAATATGTGGATGTTTCTACATACACATTAACATAGCAATTTGAACACAGACAGCATCAGCTTTGGTCAAGACCTGAGAACAGCAGCAGCTGCTATGAACCAGAAGGCTCAATGGTCTCTCTCCAGTCTCACTGGTTGCCTAGTCAGTCAGCCTAGCACACTGCAAAATAGACGGAGACTTGATCCCCTGATGGAAAGGTGCAAGGAGAGAGGGAAGTGATCTCAGGATTTAGATGTCAGATCAGTACAGTGAAGAAATAAAATGGCAGAGAAAAATTGAGAGTTGGAGATAATGAGACACGAGGCTAGCAAAGCTGGGTGACTACTTGATTTTTTTCAAATGAACTAAGCTTCCTGATATTTACAACCCATTTAAAACACTGAAACTTAGGCAAGTTTCTGATTTGAAACTCCCAAATTGTAGGACAAACATCCTAAAGAGCATTTGCAGTCTGGAACTGCTCTCATAGCCATTTTGGAAGCCACTTCATAGACATTCGCCAGATTCCCTGCACCGCCATGAGCCTTTAAAAACAATTCACAAAGAAGTTAGGGAAATAGTTTTCTCCCAGCAGTGTAACCTTACCACAGGCCCTAGTTTGAAGAGTGAAATGGAGTGCATTCAGCCATTTGTCCCATCAGCATTTGTATGTTCTCCAAGCTTTGGAGAGTTGGATATCTCTGGTCCTTGACCACTTTGCAGCTTATGCATATGCAATTAGCTGTTCCTCTTTTTGGGGTGAAGAGAAGCCACCCAGATTGTGTCCTCTTGTTAATTCAAAACACTAGTAAATTAATAGCTAATTCACTGTACTACGTACTGAACATCTGAAAACAATAAAGTCATAAAAATCACAAGTAGCTTGGGTATAATTCAGAGTGGGGGAAGAAAAAGAGGTCTAAATATGCTAGGAATGTTATTTGCAAAGAGCTTTTGCAGTAGATTGAGTTATTCATGATTTGCTTGGAGAGAGACGAAGAAGAGTGAAAAGGAACAGTATGAAAAGGAACAGTAAGAAAAGACACACTGGAAATGAGTGTTAGACAAAAATCACAATGCACTTTTTTGTCAGTAATCTTTTGCATAAACTATTTTTGTTAAGAACTTATGACAACTAGCACCACAATTGGTATCCTGAGTCTATGTCTAAAAAAAAAGTGGAGATACCATCACAGAACCATGGGTGTCTGAGGATAGCTGATGTTCGAAGAGTTGTAGTGTCATTAGACAGAGTAGAGCACAGAGTAACTACAAGATAAAAAAAGATCCCTTACTGTTATTTGCTATTCTGATTGCTTTTGACTTTGCTCTGGTGTCTATTTTTGTAACACATGAAAACGAGTCTTGAACTGGCAGACAGAAATGCTGGAATAGATAACAACAGTAGCAGAGGAATTAGAACACATTCCTCTCCCTCATTACTGATGTGCCTACCAGTATCCCCAAGCTGAGTACTTCAAAGAAAAACAGCTTCTTTAATTATTCATATTTCACTTGCGAAATTATTTTCAGCTCAAATTTGCAAAAAAAGTACTTGAAGCCAAAGTACTGAATGGAAGATGCAGCTGTGTTCTACATTTATAAACTTAAGTTTGTTGTTCTGCATTTCCAAGTAGAAGCAGCAGCAGACAGTTTCCACAACTAGTAACAAGCAATTATACACTATAGACATGCACAGATCCTTCTTAAAAGGATCCATGCACAACTTCTGGACAAGCAGAGGATTTTATGCTTTGGCAACTCTAAAGGTAGTACAGTCTGCAATTCTACTGTGTTTTAAATAACTGTTCTACTCTACCACTGGTTTTGTTTGTTTTTTGCTAAGAGACAGGCTCTACATGGGACACCAGAGCAGTTCCTCAACAGTGAGACTAACCACAGATGGCATTTGTGAGGATACTATTACTTACTGCTTCCACCTAAACTAATCACCTTAGGATCACTTAAATAATGTCCATTCGGGCTTTTTTTCTTCTAGGAGTGGAAGGAATCATAGTTTTAGTTCACAATAATATTATTTGGTTTATAAAGCTCCTATTTGAAAAGAGAAAGAAGTAATGAAAGCAAAATGTTTCCCTCCATCCAACTTTGCATATAGAATCATAGAATTGTTTAGGTTGGAAAAGACCTCTAAGATCATCGAGTCCAATATACACTATTTCTATCAAAAAATACTCACAGCTGAGTAAAACACTGGCCTGCTGGGACCACAGGAAGAGGTTCAACATAAAAGAGGTCAGCCAAGCTACACCTCACCTGCAACTGTTGGAGGAGACAGCTGCGAAGTTACGGCAGTAGTAAGCAGGGAAAATAGGACACATTAGAAAGTGTTGGCTGGACAAGTCATACATGTGCACACAGCATCTGCACGCACCCTGGTTAAAGACTAATTTTTCAGAACAAGCTTTGTGTGCTTTCATCTTGTTTTCTGTTTGTTACAGACTCAGGAATGTGACAAGATAGCATGTCTTAGCAAACAATCTGTGGCAAACAATCATAAAACCTTTCTAAAATCTAAAATACAGCAGAAGTCGACAGGAAGCAGCCACATGATATATGTAACTGGCTGCCTACCAGCTCCAAGTAAGCACGGACACTGGACATCCCTTGAGCACCCAGGACAGAGCAACACTTTTAGATTAGGACACCTGAGGTGTTCCTATTTGCCAACACTATGCTTGTCTCATTTGAGAAGGCAGAGAAAGGTTTTATAATGTGGAGCCTGTGCTCTGCTCAGTGTCTGAGGGGTCATGAGGCTGTTTCAGGGAATCAGCCCCAGTAGATGGTTCTGGATGGTCAACTAGTAACATCCAAATGCCACAGGACACTCAGAGCAGCAGAGCAGATCTTAGCTCTGATTTTCCCAGAGCTCTTTCATAATTCTGCTGTGGTACTAGCTCTGCCTGCCAGCTTTCCAGTTCTAAGGAGTTTCCCATTACCTCAGGAAATCTCTCATGTGTCCGGTTATGATTAGCACCAGTTTCTTTCACACTGCCAAAAGCAGTATGAACATCTGGTTCCTACCAAAAAGTCTTCCTGACTTTCCTTTTTAAATTAAATAAACAACATTACTAAGGAGAAGTGATTCATGTGCGCAACATAACTTCATCTGATGATGAAGTCTGACTTATTCATCTGTTCATCAGGAATGTAACCGCACAGAGAGAGCCTCAATCATGCATTCTTTTGTGCTAAGCCAGGATCCTGCTCATAACAGGTAACCTAAGTGCATGCTCCACACCTATCCCTAGCAAATCCTCCATCCAGCATGCTGTGCTTACAAGCCTCTGAAAATCTCTTGGAATCAGAAAAGAAAGGCAGAGAAGCAGCAGCCCTTCTGTATGCCTAGAGCTGCATGTCCTCTCACAAATGTGTACAAAGCTCTGATGCTGGGAGGTATTAATTTACCCAGTTTTCTAAATGCCATAAAAACACATATGACATTTGGTAAAGTGCTGTACATCAGACTTCAAAACTCTGTCAATTATCAGACATTCTCAAGATGTTTCTGTGTCGTTTATCTGCCCTGCATTTACTTAAGCGAACACTTTATTCACTACAATTCACTACACCCTGTTCCTGTAATTTTATTTCTTGCTTCAGCCTAGTTTATAAGTTAAAATGAGTCTGCATAACATCCTCTTACACCAAAACCCAGAAAAGCACTCTTCTCATCATAAAATTACACTGCAATGATGTAATTCATTTCCCAATGCTACACTATGGAGACAAACTTCAGGTAAGTTGTTGGCAAAGTCATCTACACCTCAGGGAGCACAGATCAGCATTCACAGAGAAGTTCTCCCACCGGATTAGCCCAATTCAGAGGCTGTGTGCAGATTCTGAATGGCACATTTATTCCAGAAACATTACTTCTATGTCACAATGTTATGCATGTGCCGCACTGTGACTGGTACTTACCATCACTGCTCCCTCTGAGCACTACATCTGGAGACGGTGTCTGCTGCGAGCGAGAGCCAAAGGAGTCCAGACTGTCAAAGGAATCATCTCTGCCGTGGCGAGGCGGGGAGAGGGAATCACTGCGCTCAGAGTCCCAGCAGTCTATATAGCCGCTGTCACGAATGCTGCGCTTGGGGCTCTCAATATCCTCTGTTTCCTACATGGAAATACAGCAGGAACCTCTTCATAAAGAAGGCACTGACATACTCGTGAGGTGCATTACAAATCAGAAGACAAAGCATCTTCCCAAATACTAAAAACCTCCTCCCTAAAAAAGAGTTTCCTTGGTTTTTGCCCCTTCTTCCCTTCAAAACAAAGTGCAAGCTTGCAATAAACCACAGTTTTATGTAGTTTAAGAAGAAACTACTCTCATTAGATTAGTACAATGAACTGAGAAAAAGTTCCAATAGACCAGTTAATAAACTGATCAAAAGTGAAAGTACCCTGAAACTTGACTTGTCGTCCACAGTCCATAGCACAGCCAAAGGCACTACAATTTTAACATCGTGCCTGCATCAGGTTTAAGTTTGCTGCTTTCCAAAAGATCCCCCCCCTCTCCTTGCCCATCTATTGTATCTGGCCAGGACCCCAGCAGACAGCATTTGTTGTTGCTGCTTCAGCTCGGCAAAATAATAAAGCAGTGTGCCCCAGCCTCCGTCTACCTTGAAGAGAAATTCCTGTTATGAAAGAGGGATGTCTTTCTCAAGCAATCAGCAATGAAAAATATGCAAAATGCTTTTCCCGATGCCTCAGAAGAATTCAGTTGTGCTCTTTACTCTTTGCCAGCTCCTGGCTCTGGGGGATATGAAAGCACTTGTAGCTGACCCACATGTTCAGAGCAGGGAGAACAATGGTTGTCTTTGACAGCCCTGTGATTATAAATTCTTTCCAGTGCAAGCAGCACATACTAAAACACTGAAACTCCAGCAGAGGGAAAGGTCAATAGAAGCCATCCTCACCCTTGCATTATAATAAATCCCTTGTTTTAGAGAGTGTCTTAACATTAATTACAATTGCACAGACTGAGAAAAAACAAAAATAACTAAGTTTGTTCAGAGATAAATCTGTTTTTTTCTCCCCCGACAGTAAGTAAAGTCAGAGATGTGGGTGCCATTATCAGACTGACATTTTGTGACCCAAAGAGGCTGGAATGTGATTTTTTTTCCCAGAAGCATTTGAATATTAATTCCTAATTAAGAAGCACCCCCTGCTTACCACTAGCTGAAGCACAATGGCTATATTGAGCAGAGCTCTCGCTGTCCCTGACTGCTAAGGTTTTACCCGTCACCAGTATTGCCAATGAAAAGATCAATCAGGACTATCACAGTATGCTATTGCAGGCCACCTCCACAAAAAAGTGGGTTTGCCGGAAAAGTGATGGAGAGTGGAGAGCCCTACAGTAATGCACCAACACTCCTCTGCTGAACAAGAGGGAGGCTTGAAGCAGGACTGAGACATCAGATCAAACGCCCTGCAAACTTTTCAGGAAGAAGGCCTAATTAGTGCCACTCACTACTAATCTGCCAAAATACCACATTAAGGGCAGCGGCAAAGGTTGCCTAAGGCCAAGCTAAACTGTGGTAATGCCATTAAGTAACCTCACAGTAAATAGAAGTGAAAATATTTTCTAAAAACAGATAAAATGCATCTAAAAAAGTTGTGATGAAGCCTATGTAATTTCCTTTCCCAGTTCTGCTTAGTGAACTAAAATACTGATAGAAACAATAGACAACAAAAATCTGTCTCCCTGAAATCTGCATGAATTACACATAGCCAAGAACAAATCTACAAATCCTATCAAAATCCCGTTTGTGACACGATCCAAAAATCTTTTAAAAAATCTAAATTCCTTAAATCCGCTCATCCCTTCATACCAGTCAGCTATTCTCAATCTTTAGGCACACTTCCATTTTCCTAAATTATTGTATTTGAATGACACAGAACTGCTCAGCAGCTACAAGGACTTAAACTGGGCAAAAAGCCCCATCCTGCATTCACTATCTCCCAGAGTTTGAAAACAGTCCAATTGTGAACTAATGAGTTCTGCAGAACCTACTTTCAATGGCCTGTTTATGTTAATTTTGCATGCTGCTCACTAGGAATTAGGAGGCAGGCACCAGGACAGGATCCTAGACTTCTGTAAACATGTTCTTTACAGCCTTCCCCTTGGCAAAGACACTCTCGCAACACAATGCCGTCACACAGACGGGTATTTGTCCTGCCTTGAACAAACGTCATCTCCCAAATGCTATCAGTGGGAATGTGCTTATCTCTGGGACCGATAGCACCACGACATAACACACAACAGCACATTAGTCTTTCATATTATCTAATTAAAAACACAGTATGTCACCGAGCGGCAGTTAAAGTGTGATTGCCAAATACAAGATGCATTTGTCCAGGAAGTTCCACCCACTGAATATAATCAAAGAGCCATGGATATTTTGTCATTGGGAATTTCTAGTTTAAAAGTAAAGAAGAATGAGTACTCAAATAGTTAATGAAATTTAAAACAGAGTAGCATGAATAAAATTAGAAATTAATATCCCCTTCAGCACGAGAAGTAGAAAAAGATTAGTCCGAGGCAACTTACATCAGAGCTGTCTTTTGATTCGCTTATTAAAAAAGGAGGGTAGAGAGGATTTACAACAGAAAAACTAAACCACACTGAATTTACGGTCGATTTAGTTACTAAATTCTGTGGAAAAAATGCCAGTAGAGAATGTGATAAAGTGTCTTTTCATCACTCAAGTTCGGCTATGAAGAACATCAGAGTGTTGCACAGCATGATTAACATGTTAAATTTTACAACCAAATCCTCTTCAAATGCAGTAACATACAAGCCCACAATTGCCAGTGGGAAATACTGCAGGGGTACAAGAGCAGGGATGTGATAAAAGAAGTCACCAGCAGCCCTCACAACAGCATCACCCTAAATAAGACTTTTCAGGACTGCAAATTGCTCTGTTTATGCATTAAAGGCACATACAGCTTTCAGCTTTTACGAGACCTCTACTCTTCTCCCAGCTCTAACATTTGCAACAAATCAAGTACCAGCCTCTTGCTTTTGTCCTTAATTTGCAGCACTCTGCAATGCCCAGCCAGGCCCCTCATGACCACCAGCTTCCCAGAGAACGCTTCCTTTTGCCCCTAGCCTATTTCATCTCCCAAGATGTTCAAGATAGCACCACCAAAATGCTCTGATGATTAGTTTCACGGGTAAATATCACCTGGAAAAAGAGGAGCCTTGTGGTGTGAGATTAAACATTAAAAATTAAATCATGATACCATGCAGCACTAACATTGTGACAACCCGCACTTCGGCAATTTTTCTGTGCTAGCTCCCTTGTTTGGTTTTGATTCACCTTTCGGACTCTTTGAAGTGTGAACTGCTCCTTCCCCACATCTTCTATTTGTAAACAACTCAAGTACTAACTTCTTATTTTTATTGTTCAGGCTCAGTCATATCACTCATGAGTGCCAAAGTCCCAAGTGATAAGCATAGGTCATTAAAATGAAGACTAAAATAAACTTCTCCAGAGAAGCAGGATGTTCTCTTTTCCTCTCCATTTTCACCTGCTTGTTCAGAGGAACTGGGCTCACAAACAGGAACTTTACTCATCTAGTTAAGGTTCTCTGGTCACACCAGGGTGTAGGAACTGCTATCAGTCAGACAAGCATTTCTTCCTTCCCAGTGGTGCTGGCCCCGTGAAATCCCAGAATGAAGAGCTGCAGCTGGCACAGTTGCAGCAGCACAGAGCTCAAGGAGAATTTAAGTCCAGAGAGTCTCCCATGGGCCCCAAACCCTACTGCCTGTGCTGACATGGCCGTTACATGAGGTGGGGAGGGAATACCAGGCACAAAGCTCTTTGTGGACTGCAGAACGTATCTGCACAGCCTTTCTTGAGCAGTATGTCCAACACATGCAGTGCCAGCACATGGTGCTGCCATCTCCTTCCACGCCTGCTCCTTGCCCCTTCCATCCCAAAGAAGGGCAGGTTTGGTTATCAATGCTAACCACTAGCATTAACCATGAGGTTAAGTGTCTGATGTCAAGGTTCAGGGCATGCTGGAATGCTCAACCAGAAGTCCCCAAACCACCCCACAGGAATTATAATTTTTCCCTTCCAACAGAGATCAGCTCATCAGAAACCATCAAATATTATTTCAGCCAGAATTTAGAGCTTGGCAAAACCACATTTATCATAACTGTGTGCTTGGCAAAACATAATCTCCTTCTCCTCCACTTCAGCTTTATTTAGATCCTTTGGTTTGATGCTTTATGTTGCAACACAAAACCAAATAAGCTGCCCATGAGACTGAATGTTTTAAAGAAGAAAAAACTGCTCTTGTGAGTCCCGTCACGTTAATTCTGAGTTTCAGCTCTTCTAGCTGAAACTTGGTGTCATAAATGAAAATAATTAAAACCAAAACACATGGAAATTAAGATGATAGAGCCATATAACAGTTCTAAAGCCCTGTTTGACATCACTTGCTGCATCACTGATACCACCACAAAGCTGGCTGCCAAAGAGGTTTTCACAGTTTGGTAGAATCAGAAACATTTTTGATGTAGGCAGAGGTTTACTAAGGAATTAGCACTCCAGCCCTCCTCCTCTCATATTTAGCAAGAAACAGTTTATTTACCAGAGTAATAATTTGAAGTAAATTTCCATTCCCAAAACATAACAAAAAGATACCTTTCTCATTTGTGCCAGGAAGCCTTCAAACTCCTTCAGGTTCAGGGTTGATCCACTATATGACGTGCAGTTGTTTGCTGCTTTCCCTAGCCAGTAAATGGTGACTAACACCTGCAGAAGTTAATAAGAACTAATTTAAGCCATCTACAGTCCCGTAGCTAAATTTACTTCCCTGCAACATCCCTCATTTATTCTAAACTGCACAATGGCACAAGATTTTATTTTAAATCAGAACTGAAAGGGAAGTGTCTGTCAAAGGTTAAACATAAATACATCAGGCAACTATGAAAATTTAAACAGTCCTACAAAATATGTAATTTAACATATTATCTCCCTAGTATTTTTAATAAAAATAATAAAACTGTTATATCTGCCTGGAAAAATAAACAGAAAAGATGGATCTGAGTAGAAAAACTAGACAAATATATTTGAAATTTCTAGAAGACACACGTAAACATATTCGTTTGTAAATTCAATAAGAAAAAATCTCTAAAGAGCACTAATATTAGTAGTCATTAATGAAAACCGTTAAGATCAAGGAAATAAACAAAACACCTAGACCACCTGCCTAAAAGCATCTCAAATATGTGTCTATTTCAAGGACAGAAAAGGGAGTCCCATTTTTAATCACCTTAATGTAAGTAACCAGATGACATTTACTTCCAGGCTTCTGCTAGTTTAAGAAATGCTTAGCCCAAGATTAATCAAAAGCCATGAGCATCTTGTCATTTCTATCAGACTACAAGGTAAAAGTTAGTGATTTCATTCAAGTTCTGACTTGATACCTTCTCTGTAACTCAAAAATCCCTTCAAAACTTGTGAGGGAAAAAGACCAAGAATTGCTCTTGCAAGTAGCAAAGAATTCTGACCTGACACTGCTGGTGTTGTACTTGTTTTAGAAAATGAGAAATTAAGATGCTTAGGATGGTCAAATCCAATACATCCAAAAATGCTGACATTTATACCATGCAGGGAAAGGTCTTCTCTGCATCCACATATGTCTCCACTTAGAGCAATGTCTTTAATAATTCCTGTGCAGCAGCTATTTGGACTGGAAACTGCTCATCGAAGGCAATTCAATTCAATGTTTTGCACTGGTTAAAAATGACAAACTATCACTATAGAATTCAGGGCTTTTTCTCATTTAATGGTCATTATTTCAGCATATTCCATGACATTGCAAAGTATTTAACTGCAGCACCAACAGGAAATATTTCGAAGTGAAAAAGATATGCAACCAATAATAAATAATAGTTGCCATTAACTGTATCGAAAAAGTTACATAAACTGAAACATAGTATTTTATGTTTTGATGGGACAGGGCCATATACCTCATACTATATAGTGAACTAAAGGAAACAAGACTAGCAGAAATCCCAGGGGGGGATTTCATGGGAACAGACATCTCTCAGACTCTTCTTCCCTAAAACATGTATCCACATTTCTTCAGTGCTTCCTCCTCAGCAACATGCTAGACTTTTCTTATTAACTTGCTCTAGCATCCCTATTTTTCATTTAAGTATAATGTCCAAAATTATGCAGCACTGCAGCTGAGGCCCTGTCAGAAAAGGATACAGCATCATAAGACCTTCTGTTTAAAAACAACTGTGGTACATAATGTAAAATATGTATTTTATATATAAACATAGTTTATATTTTTCTTCAGTTTACAAATAGTATACGTCATGAAATAACTGAGTAACATTTTTAACGAAGTTCAAAAACCTTTCCCTTTTTAAAAAAATTACATCCGAATCAATACTACTGTGCTAAGTGAAAGGAGGTGGTGTTGCTAGTACTGAATTTTTTTTTGTCTTGAAACAACCTTTATCTGAACTGCTTTCCTTTAACCAGCACCACTCAACAAATTTATGCAATAAACAATGCAAAAATAATGCAACAAATAATGAAAAAAAATCTTACAGTATGAGTTCTCAAGTTAAATGAAAATATTTGCAAATAATAGTATTTCTAGCAACCAGGAAACTGTCCAATTCATTTTGCCATTCAGTTAACTGATAAAGGTTATGGTATTTTTATTTATTTCTGCTAGCATTTAATCACTCTCTCTCTTCTTCCTTTCTTTATTTGAAAAAAAAAAAAGCAGATTTAAAAAAAAAGCAGCTGAGGCTGCAGGATCATGCACCTGGAAAGCATATGTTGCCTACAAGCACATTATGGAGGATACTTTTGAAACTTCACCTTTAAAACAATATATCTGTACAAAGATATTTACCAGTGCCCACAAAGAGTGTTAAAATACCAAAACTGAATTCTTCCCCTAAAACTCTGTGTGCTGGCTGCAGAAGATCCTACTCTACCGATGATAGGAAAGACAGGATGAAATAATTTGGAGGAGTGGGTGTTTTTGGTGTCATTTGTTTTGGTTTTTTTAACCTGCGGTGATGGCAGTCATGATTACTGGCTTTCAAAGTTATTAGAAAAGATCTTGACATTTCCTATCAGATTATAGGAATGTGAACCAAATAAAATTATACCAGCTTACAGCTAACTAAGGACAGACAACTTGCTAGGCTTTAAGAAAATAACTGAGACCAGCAAAGTTTAGACTTTTTTTTTTTTCCAGTTAAAAATTACAGGATCCAATACCATTATCCTTAATTTAAATTAACAGGAAATTGAAGTTAAATGGAAATAGTCTTCCTAATTTATTTGGAAGAAGAATGAGAAAACTAGAAAACCTGATAGCAATGCCTTGCATCCCAATCTAATGGTCATTTTGGTTCACTTTAAATGCTTTGTGCAACTGTACTCTATGCCTCCATATTTGTGAAGTGCTATAAAATTGTGGCTTCATGCACGAGTCAGACCGTTCCCAGCAAACACCACACTGGACAGCATAGAAATCATCTTGTTTATCACTCATCTAAGAGTATCTAAGAAGAGACAAATGTTCTCCATTTTATTTCTATTGTAAGGCTGTTTTGCCATAGCAGCTCTACCTCAGTTTCCAGCAGAACCCAGTTGGGTTTGTATTCAGAAGGACTTTTCAGCAATACTCATGTGTACTCAGTTTTTACTGACATAATTCTTGCTCAGGCCAATAACAGGATTAACCAGACAAAAAGAAGAACTCCAAGTGATATACTTACATTTTTCAGCTTCCTACTATAGTCAATGTTCCTGTTTGCACACACAAACACATACACAAAAAAAAAAGAAAAAAAGAAAAGGGAAAAAAATCAGAATGTAGACACACTTTCCAAGAGGCTGTATGCAGCAGATCACATTTTCCCTAAAAAAAGCCTGAGCAATGCTTCTGCTGTCTGGAAACACACGAAAGCTAAGAAGATGTAGTTCACACATTCATTTATTCATAACATGGGAGTATTTTGTCACCATTATTTCAATCATTAAATTAGAATTCTGGAAGTACAAAAAGAAAATGTGTTTATAATGGTCCCACAGTAAAGTAGGACAATGCCAAAATATTTCCTTTAAACAGAGTTGCTGATTTCTTAAAAAAGGAAGACAAAAGTCCTCACTGCTAAAATACATTCTGCAGTTATTCAACAGTCAGATTCTGCTCTGCAACCCATACAGATTCTGGAAGCAACTGAACAAGCATAAGAGGCATCAGAAAACATTAAGGAAATATTGTGGGTGCTTTGGTGGAAACAAACATTACAAAGAACAAAGTGAATGGACGAAGAAACAAAGACCCTGCCATTTAAAACAGAACCTGCCGAGCAAAACATTTATTTTTTAAATGTATACTTGAGCACTCAGACTGAACATTGGCATCATCCTTCACAATTTATTTTTTTCTCTTACGTTCATGAAAGAGTGGGAGTTTTATGTTAAAAACAACAAGGTACAAAGTTCGTGCAAACATAAACAACATTTCAAAATCCAGTAAAGAAAGCATTAAAAAATGAAGGAAATACGTATCACATTTAGGTGCTGAAAAATAAATAAGACTACTTTAGATTTAGTAAAAATTGTGTCCTGATTATTCATAGTGGAATTGTCTTCTACTGTATCAGTAAGACTACTCCAGCACTAAAGTTTATCTGACAAAACCAAAAATAAATGTACTTAAATCTGTTAGAACAACAAAAGCCTAAATATAGGCAATGGTAAACAAAGTATTTTTGATAACATCTTTTGAAGCCAAAATTTTGTCCACTGATACCCACACAATAAGAAAAATAGAACAGTCCTGGTTTTTTCTTAGTAAAATAACAGTGGAAAAGAGTCTTGTTTAACAAGTCACAAAAAAATTCCTTACAGCATTAGCTCATAACTTTTATAAGCAGAGTGATCCAAAAAATAGATCTAATGCATGCATCAATTAACATCTATATGAAAAAAAAATGGTTACAACGTCATTACCTTAAGCATGTGCAATAATGTCATACTCATCCTTTACCACAGAACAAATAACACTTTTCACCATGTTGAAAAAAATCACCCAAAAGTCTTCAAAGAGGGAAAAAATCACCTTCATGCTTTGGGAACTAGCTAGCAGAAGACAGCCTTCAACATATTTCTTTAAAACAGTCATGGACTTGGCTTGTACACCTCAACTCAGTTACTCAGCGTGAACTTGGACAGTGCTAGGAAAACATTTGGCTCTTTTCCACAGCTGCTTTCTCTGAAGCCCTCATATGCAGTGGAGGGCCAGCCCAGCTCTGCGGGGTTTATGATGCCAGGTTTAACTTGGTGACATAGTGAACAGCTCTGCTTCGAGCTCCACCCTAGTCAAAGCCTCCACCAAGGTACTCTATCCATCCTCAACCCCAAAAGATGAAGGATTTTATCAGAAGGACCCTTTCTCTCTGGTTTCATATGGAGATTAGAGTTTTATATGAAGATTAGGGATTGTTTTGCAACTTTCTCCAGTCACTCATTGTAACGATTTTAGAGGACATCATGAAGAACCCATTTCACGGAAGTTTTATGAGATTTAGAAGAAATACATCACATAGTCCCCACTCACTGCCATGTAGAGGGCAAGAAGAACTCATGCTAGAGTCAGAAACTTGGGAAGGAGCAAAAAATGGTATTCCTTAAAACAAGAACACTGGCCAATTTGATTTTCAGAGCCTTTGAATTTTCCCAGACAATGCCTGAACACGATGAAAACTTGCCCAGCTTCGACTGCCAGAAAGGAATAAAAAAAAATGCTACTGAAATTTAGTAAATTGTTTCCATATACTTTTCTAAAATGGGTATGTCTGACCAGGATGTCATTAGTGATCTTTCTGGCCAAATGAAATGAGGCCATTCAATCAACTCAGCAGCATTTGCTTGTCTGTAGAGCAATAACTTCTGTTATAACTGTAATATTACATGATAGATCCAAAACTTTCAGGAAAAGTTTCAAAAGTTTTCAGGAAAACTTCTAAATAATACCGGTTACAATTTTTGCTAATTTTATGGAAGTGTGGGGTGCTTTTGCTTTTAGAAGGTGGGGAGCCTGTGCAATTTGTGCAGTAGTGGGTGTGTGGCTTTGGTGAAAAACTATCTAAACCGTGGCATTTCTAGTCCACACAGACTTCCTCAGCCCAATTACTGTGTCCCAGGCGATAGCTCTTGCAGGAAAATGAAGAGCCCATGCTTATGTCTGCGTCTCATAGTCTAAGAGGCCTCTAAATGTCCTATATTGCACCATCAGAACAGTTTAATCTGAAATAACATAGCTGGGATTTTTTCTCCCAGACTACAGTATTTTATTAGTTGGACAGAAAAAAAAAGAATGTCATCAATTTAGATTAGGAAAACCCCTAAGTCCCTCAGAATCTCATTGCCTAACTAAGACGGTATTTTCACAAAATCACAGAATAAACTGAGTTGGAGAGGACCCACAAGGATCATCAAGTCCAACTCCTAGCCTTGCACAGGACATCCCCAAGAGTCACATCACGGCCTGAGAGCATTCTCCAAGCGTTGTCCTATTTCACAGAGCTGTGGTTGACGTCTGAGACAAAACCTGTCGAACAGAACAATCTATTCGTCCCAGCACTGAAAGTTTGCCAAACCTCTGCTTCCTATTTGCCTTACACTAATTACAGTTCTATAGCCTTTTTGCTCAGTCTTAAATATTTACTATTGCATCACATGCACCTGAGGCTGTAACATGCTAGCCACAAACTGCTGTTGTACTTACTTGATGGTTACTCTGTTTGATGTGTCCTGCAGATCACCAGGATCAAAAAGCTGAGATTCTTTAAGTCCCAGTTCTTTGCAGCCTCTTAAGAATAATATGATATTATCCTGAAAAGAGACAAAAAACGTAAAACCTCAACAATTTAAACTCTCCTTAACTGAAAAAAAAAAATCTTACCAAATCAACTTCTCCCTAATTCAGTAACTGCTCATGAACAGTCATACCATTATCTAAATGAAGAACCAAAGACATTTCCAGTCACATAATTTAAGAAGACAGCACAGATCTTGTTTGAAAACCAGATACATGTGAAACTTTTTTATTTTTCTTTTTTTTTCCAAGACATGTAACTACAACCAGTTTGTTGGCTTGCTTCTTTTCAAACCCAGATGTTGGCAACTTTTTTAACTGAAAAAGGCCCACTATTTTCTCCACCTACTGCTGGAGGCTGACACACAACCTTAGCAGGTTACAGAGTAGAAAAGGCAGGATTTTTGAAGGCAGCAGGAAGAGTAAATATGAAAAAGCCCACCACCATTTAAGCAAGCAATTTGTTCAGAAAACACTTTGTCAGATATGAGCAAACCAGTTAACATAATTGTTCTCTTGCCTCTCTGTGATGGTTTGACACTCAAACCACTACACTCTCCAACTGTAACCAATCAGAAGCCACTGAGAAATGAGATAGATGTTTTCTCCTGAAATAAAAACCTTGAAGCTACACTTCACACGGCCAGTCTCTAAGAAGAAACAGCACCAATTTCGTAACACTTCTTATGGAGGATTTACTCTTTTCAAAGTGTAAGAATTAGAAGTCAGTAACTAAGACAGACTAAGTAAAAACTGATATAAGTCTCTTTCAAACCAAGTACAAGCAATGACACTGCGGTTTGCACTGAGGAGATTGAATCTGCATGTGTGCATATACAGCTTATATATGCTTTATACTTATATATATGCATGTACACCACTCCCCTTTTACAGAACCAGTGAATATGTTTTACATGGATAAATCTTGAAGGCCAGTAGGAAATAGTTTTTAGATATATATGTTTTAGATATATATGTTTCTAGATCAGCAACTGCAATGGTAGATGTGTGGACAAGTAAAGATATGATGTACAGCTTGATATTCTTCGAGGCTTCTCATCTCAAACCTAAAGCTAAGTCGCCACATGAAGAGTTACAGAGGAGCAGAACCACAGTGTGTGGTGGAGACCTGTTTTCATAAAAACTGGGAAGCAGAGGAGCCTGGTGGTGTTCAGCTCTTACCCACTCTGCATGGCAGAGCAGGATTGGTGAGCAGGGCTCTCCCCACATCTGCTCCCAGGCCTTTCTTGGGGCTCGGGGAGAGCAGCCCTGTTTGTTCTGCAAGCAGCATGCTAATCGCCGCGGCTCTCGGCATGCCAACACTCTCGCACACAAAGCTCGCCAGCCACACCACAGAAAACACAGACTTGGAAATTCAGAGGAGTTCAAATCTCCCTTTCTTCCCTGGCTGAAACTTAACAGCTCTGGAGGGAAGCCAGGGGGGGAAGGAACAGCAGTTGAGAGAGCAGAGAGCCCATAACCCAGAGAGACAGCATCATTCATGACATGAAAAGATGCCTGTAAAATTTTCCATCTGGCTTACTGTTTGCATTATAATTTTTCCAACTGCATCATGAATAACCCTTATGTTTAGTCTTTGATGGAGGACAGTCCTGGTCACTCTCAAATGGTTGGTGGAGCAATGTGTAAATCTAATAAATCTAACAAAAATGCAAAAGCATTAAAAAAAAAGTTCCTAACAATATTTCCAAATTTAACAAAAATATACAGGACATAGAGGTCATAGTTACCTAACAGACTTAGAAAACAATCAAAGGAGGAGGAATGCCGAAGACAACTAGTTGCACCCATCTTTATGCCTGAAGTTCATATCTGAGTTATGATAAGCAGTAACAAAAATACCAGTTATTTGGCAGCCATGTAGTTTGGAAACTCGGTTCTTCTGCTGATGAACAAATGCCTACTTCTCAAAAAAACAGTGTCACCTACTCCTGTTCGGCTACATGCTTTTATTTTGATGGTCATCACATGAATAATGCTTGCCAACAGTCACTAACACTGTCACCCAGTTCCTCAGAAAGTTGGTATCTTATATGGGCACAAATAACCACACATGCCAACAAGACGTAATCAGTGAGCCCCGAAAGAAGTTTCTGCATTTGCTAACAATCTCATCATTTTTACTTCCCAATGGTCCTAAAAATGGCACTTTGTTTAAAAGGATTGAAGAAAAATCCAACAAAGAAAATGCCTTCAAGTGATATATTTACTCAAGGACACCTGCCTAGGCTGCCTAACCCCAAGCCAAAAATCTACCTCATACTACTGCGAAACTAAAGTTTTCCTAGTTTGCTCTAGCACAGATGAAATTCACATTTGTTAGTTCCATTGAGTTACTGGAGAAAAGCACTCCTAAGCCGCTAAAGGGAGAAAGGAGTCTTAAAGTTAAGATCCAGCTCCCAGCAAAGCTTTCTCTCAGGATTATTACACCTTGCATTGACCAGGTCCTGATTTCTTCAGTTCTCAGAAAACTTTGCTTTTATATTTCAAGAGGATTTATTGTTCAGTGTCTGTTAGCTGCAACTATGCATTTTTTGTAGTCACCTAAAATGCCACTCTTTGTCATTGCTGAAGAAACTAAAAAAGCAGAAAAAAAAAGGTTTACAAGTAGCAACATATAAAAACTCTCCTTACTTTAAATAGGTGACTGAAAAGACACATTTAATGTGCCTGCCCAGCTCCTTACAACTTGGCAGAGTTAAATAGGTCATGCAAATGGGTCACACTGCGGTGGCAAGGATCTCAGGGTGGCCAGCTGCCGTGCCTCAGCTAACAGAGTGGTATCTTTTACAGTGGTCTCAGAAGACACATGACCAGAATTTGGTCCCTCTGGCAGCCCCTACGAGGCACTATCACACAATTTCCTCAATGCATTAAATGGAGATGATCCTGCCTTTCTCTCAGCCATTACTTTCTGCCACTGCAGTGTTGGAGTAGACAGGGAATTGGTCAATTGGTCAGCACATCATTTCCTACAGCCCCAGAGAACCTGCAACTGTCTCATGCTGGCTCCTCTTGGTTTTATTCCACACCACTGTACAACCAAAAATCTTCTTCTGGCTTTTGTCCTTCATACACACAGAGGAAGAACAAGCTGATAGGTTACAGCCTAAATTTATTTTGTAAATCTTCTCTATTGTTTTAATACATAAATTTTAATGTCCATAAATACTTATGTTTATATAGATCTATAAATTATAAATCTGTAATCTATAGATATCACAGATAGCTATAAAATTTTATCTATTTTTAATGTATAAAATGACAGAAAGCCTAAATAGGCAGCATAGACAAGACAAACGCTTCAGTGTGGTGACAGACACAGGACATGAACACAGGATACACTGATGTGTTAAATCCCAACCCCTTTCTGCTTGCCTCAGCAGAGTCCTGACAGTTACTGTTACATCAGCACTATAAGCAATGTCATTTACTTGTAAGTATAGAAACCAAAAATTATTAACGTAAATGTTTCACTATACTGAATTTCTGAAACAAAAAATTAAACCAACACACAGAACTGCAAACTCCCAAGCAAAGCCAGCCATGAACCAGTAAGAAGGGTAATGGACAGATAAAGGTGCAGAGCACTGATTCCTTGAGAACTTAGTCAGAAGGATGCATGGGAAGGAAGGGAAAAATGCTCCTGCTCTCGCAGCTGCATTTCAACACCATCACATTTTCATCCCTTCTAATGTGTAATTTGACAGAGTTAACGCTACAAAATCACTTTGCCAGGACAGTCATCTGAAGATAATGCAGAGAGAGTAGGTGGCAGAGGGGTTACACCTTCATGAAGGTGGAGGAAGTGAATGAAGGAGGGGGGAAAGATAACACATTGCTCACTTTTAGTATTTTTTTTGTTTGTTTTAAACTGTGTGTTATCAATATGAAAAAATATTCACTGTATAGCATTAAGTAAGTTTCCTCATGCATGAAGTGGAGCACAAAATCCTGAACCCTGTAAAAAAAAACCCAGAAATTGGCAGCTGAGTAGGACAGACACCCTGGAAAGCCACCACAAATTCACACAGTAGCACTGCCAACACACAAGATAGTTCAAGCTAGCGAGAATCAAATATTCACAGCAGGCAAATTCTCTCCATAGGATCTGCTGATCAGATGCAATGGCAAACAGCTTGAATTTGGCCCACTTCCATTCCTTTTATCCGCCACAATACATACAAAACAGTCTCACTGTATTCGCACTGCAAATCAGCCCTACAGCTTATCACCGTGGAGCCATCGTTTGTCAGATGTGCTACTGCATGGCCCAGATGAGATATTCAGATAAACTTGGGGAAAATAAAAGCAAGCCAAGCTGTATGTCTGTACAGAACACTGAATAAAACGCCAAATACATGCCACTTCTGCAAGCTGGAGATATTATTAGCTGCCAGTAGCACTGCTCTGTTTTGCAGGACAGCTGTAGACAAACAGGTGGCCTTTTTCATTTCTGAAATGCTGATATTTTCCCTGCTCCAGAATAAATTACAAGATCTCTAAAATGAAAAAAAAAAAAAAAAAAAGAAAATTTCCAAACTGCTTTTCTGAGCAATTTCCAATAGACCCTTAAAAGCCTTTTGTTTGCTCTCAACATTTCTTCCCAGTTCTCTTATTTTTCCATTTTATGTAAGCAATTAGTGGTGATAATTTATATAAAAGCAGTGGATCTTGCCTGATTCACAGGTTCATAGAAATACTGAAATATTCAGTTCAAGTCCACCAGGAAAAAACTTCTAGAAGAAAGGCTGGGAACTTTTCATATATATACCTATATATATACACATACATACATACATACACATATGTACATATATATGCGTTACTATTTCTCCAATATGGTTTTCTGTGTATGTTTAACTATATACATATGTTTAACAATATATATGTGCGTGTGTGTGTGTGTTTTACTGTTCATCCAATATGCTTTACTGTATATGTATAATAAAACTACATAAAAGATTGTTTTCTGTGGCAGACTCCAAATCACTAGATTTGGAAGGAAATGGATCATAGGACACATTGACTTAGAAACTGAGGATGGTTAACCTCTAGAAGAGGAAGGCTGACAGCACACCAGAACTGAAGGCACCCCCCAGAACAGCAAGGGGAGATAGGGCTGCTTGCACCCTAAAAGGATTCTGGCACACAATAGCCTCACTCACGAAAATTAAACGCTAGTGGGAAAAAACCAGGAAGAGATGGTCCCTGGGAGCAGGGAGGGGAAGCAGGACTTACCAGCCCGTCAGCCGGAACGATCCTCGCCTCCCCAGGGCCGCGACCCCGCGGCGGGGCGGCAGCGGGGCCGGGGGAATCCGCAGCACCCGGACTCCACCCACCGCAGCGGCGCTTCCCGGCACCCGCCCGGGAACCGCGCGAGGCGATGAAACAGAAGGACAGGGAGCACCGGGCGCGGATCATGCGAGCCGCGAAGGCAAGAGGCAGGTCCAGAGAATAAACACCGCGATGATCAGATTGAATCAGGAGGAGTAGGGCACACCGGGCGGGCGCGGCACTGCCCGGCTCCACAGGCAGAGCCTTCCAGCGCACCCCTGAGAAGCTGGTGAAGACTGCCCATGCCGAGAAAGCCCAGCCTTTTCCTGCTTCTTTCTGGGCACTCAACAAGGAAGAGATGTCTCTTCTCCAATAACAGCCCTGCTTTCTTGTCATAAAGGCAAAGAACACCTTTAAAATGATGTGAAGAAGTGGGCCAGTTGGTACGATACTTCAACTGCACAAAACACACCAGAAACCACAAACGTGGCTCTAAGTGACCTTCAGGTAATATCTAGGTCTGCCAGAAGATAAAATCATAGAATCATAAAATCATCAAGGTTGGAAGAGACCTTCAAGATCATCCAGTCTAACCATCCACGCAGCACTGCCCCTGTATCCCCTGAATGACTAAACCACATCACCCAGTGCCAGATCCAGATGCCTCTTGAACATCTCCAGGAATGTGACCCTACCACATCCATGGGCAACCTGTTCCAATGCCTGATCATCCTACCGCGAATTTTTTTTCTAATACTCAATCTGAATCTCCCCTGTCTCACTTTAAAGTCTCTCTCCTTTAGTCCTCTCACTGTAGAAGAAACCAGCCCCCACCTCACTACAACCTCCTTTTGTGTATTTGTAGAGAGCAGTGAGGTCCACCCTGAGCCTCCTCTTCTCCAGGCTAAGCAACCCAAACTAACTTTGGGTGTCTCAGTACCTGACCCCAAAGATAACTTGGCTAGAAGTGCCAAGGTGCTTAGATCCTGCTGCTCCCGACCAGGCTCACTAGGGCAAAAACCTGCAAGTGCCTAGAGCAAGAAGATAGTGCACAACTTTGATCGTATGAAAACCTTCATTGTATTAAAACTTCTCTTTTTTCAGTAATGTGAATTAAAGCTGAGCAAACGAGAGAACATGAGCAAGAGCAGACTTCAACTCAATAGGCAAAAGCAAACCACGGGAGGGTGGGAGGGGTGCACACAGCATGAGCACAAGGCTGACCCTATGACTTCACTAGTTAAGTAGGTCCTAATATTACCCCTTGCTACATCAGGTCATTATCCCTGAAGACACGAATAAAACATTTAAACTAATGGGGGCTCAGTCAACATCCATGTCTTTGGGGGAGAGAGCAGATGATGTTCAGATGATGTGAACTCCCTCAGATTTGCCAAATCCAGGAAACACCCTAAGATGGCTTTGTTTACAGCACTGAAGACAGAACATAGGCAGGCAGGGAAAAAACCCCAAAACATTCCAGGCTATTCCCTGGCTCTGATGCTGATGAAATCACAGCCAGATGTCAAACAGATGTTAGATTTCACTAGGTCTTGAAGAGGGGCTGCCTATCTGATGCCATATTCTATGGTAACAGCCATGCTATAGCCAAGGAAGAGGATAACATTTCCTTTCCACTCCTTCTCTGCAGCTTACTCTCTCAGCTTTTTAGTACCCGATGATAGCACTTGGCTTGTGAGAGATTTGGTCTCAGTTTTATGACTTCTTCTGTTACCCACCTTTCACTTTTTCTTTTTGTGAATAAAGGTCATGAAAAGCAGGGTTAAAAACAAGCTCTTGTACAGTGACTTTTAGCCAAGCACTCTTAGAAGCCGCTGGGAATTCACCTTGCAAATCCAGAGCCAGATAGGTAAAAACACAAAACCAGCAAAAAAGTAAGGCATGGTTCCTTTTGCTGTGGTGGAAAGGACTGTTATTTATCTCACTTTGCCTTCTTGTTGGGGCTATGAAGTGGGTCGATACAAAAGTTATGTCAGAGTGGTTTGGGGAAAGAGCTCCAAAAGAGACAAGAATGAAAGAAGCATCACAACATGATGCTCTGAGAGCAATCTGAGCTCCCATCTGTGGCAGCTACTTCTTATCCATCCTTCTGGCAATAGTTGTGCTGTCTGTCTGAAGGAGAGGAAGAAAGGTCCTGAAGACAAATTTGACCTTTATTTGCACTCACATTATGAGTGCAGGAGTATGACTAACCTAAACACAGATTTCAAGGATTTCAACTCTGAAACCACAGCTAGCGCCACAGTGGTTCCCTCTGGACATCCTCTGCAGAAACTGGACACTTTCCTTTCTCAGCACGTCCCTGCAGCTGCTGTCCCCACAAATGAGCTCTACAGCAAAATATAAAAATGAGCAAAAAATTCACATCTAAGGAGAACATGCTGTTTCCTAAGTTTGGTTTATTTGTGTGTTATTATCCAGACCCAGTGAAGAGTTAAGGAAAGTACAGGGTCTGACTATGGATTTATAAGAACTCAAAAGACAGCCATCCCAAACAAACTGCTTAAAGAAAACAAAAATACATAAACTTTAAATCTAGAGTTGTAAGTCATAAGAACCACTACACAAGATATTGTGAAAACAAAATTTAAGTAAAGGATACCACCAAAGAAACTAACCTGAGCATTAAATATGGGAGAGTATTTTTTTTCACTAGACATAGTGTTAAAACTTGCCACTCTCCATACAGTAAAAAAAAAGTTAAAAAAAATCATAGATAAATAAAGTTGAATTACCTCATGAGCAATATACCCAAAAGGTATAGCCCTAGGGTAGTCCAAAGGAACACCACAAATAACTTAATCTCCAACACAAGTAAGTCTGTATGTGTTACATATAGTCATCAATTAAACCAAGCAATGCTGAACAAACCTGTGCCTTTCCAGACTGCTGTCAGGGCAATTGTGTATTAAGCCATGGCACAACAGAGACTTTTTAAAAACTATTTATGTGTTCCTGCTAAGAGGGGTACTCTGGTAGTAAAGATGATTACCCATGCAAAACAAATTTATGCGCTAAGATTTATTCTGTGTTTTCCTTATTTATACTAGCAAGTCTACAAAAGATAATCCCTTTTTTTCACATAACTTGCCTTCTTTTCTCTGCTTGCAGAGTCCAAGCTTCATGGGATCCCTTTGATCACATTTGATATCCCGAGGCACTGATACCCAACACCTGCTTTCTATATTTTGACTTGACTGTAGAGAAAATAACCTTGTTTTCCAGGAAGAGCAGTGTTGACTATTCAAGGGACCCAGCTCCAGGAAACCACCAGATTCAACTTGCAAAAGAACCTTTGGGATGGAGTAGGTCTTGCAGAGAAGAAAATGAGGAAAAATTCTGTGTATCACGAGCCTGTCCACCTGAAAAGGTGTGTCTGAGTGTATTATTAATTATCTGACCAGCATCATCTATTAAAAACCAGTACAGGTAACACAAAGCATAATCAGTGCATCTGCATGCAGCTTCAGAAATTACTACCTGAAAAAATACTTCTCAACCTGTGATCACTACTGACTGCTTTTATTTTTTCTCTGACACTACATCCAAAGCAGATGGCAAGGACAAAAAAATAAAGGAAACAGAACTGAGCAATAGTGAGAATTATACATAATGCTTTCCTGATACATAAGAACCTGATTAATTAGAGACACAAAACTGTGTTGGAGGTATAGCCTCAGTTCTTACCTCCCCCATGTAATTTATCAGCTGTCTTCCCAATCAGGCACAGAAGCAGATTTCATCACAGTTTTATAATCCCCAAAAATACAGGGTTTTAATGAAAATATGTGCATGATGAACATAATCTGAAGTTTTGTGACATCCTGCTGTATTGAACCAGCTGAGCATTCAGGGCCATATAATGGCTGAAATTTTCTAAAGTTTATTTTTAAGGTTTGAAATTGTAGAGGTACAAAAGAAATTGGTATGTAAAATTAAAATCAGTATAACATCAAACCTCTAAAACTGAATGTATGACCACCACCTGGCAGCCTCATAATGTCTTTCCAATTGCAGTAATTACTCACTTCTAGCATGACTTTACTTTTTTGCCCCTTTTCTTCTACGTGATGTGTTGCCTTTTGCTTAGTATATTATGTAAAGCTATCTTCCATTTAAAGCCAGAAAATTGTAACACTTGTCAGTACTTGGACTTCTCTCAGTAGACAGCAATCCACTACAGGGATCAGGACACTATGCATCCCTGGCTGTTGGAGGGCCTCTTCATCTCTCTGTCCGAGTACAACTGCTGTAGGTGGGCCTCAAAAGATACAAGAAAGCTGCCTGTGGGGGCCAGGGGCCTGGCAGTAGCTGCTAAAATCAGACCAAATCTCTATTCCCCAAGGCAAACAGCAAAATAGTGAAACCGCCAAGGAGGACTCATTCCTGTTCAGTTCGTGACCCCTGCAAAAAAAAGCAACAAATTCCACTTCTCCTTTCAAACTAAACATCTACTCTTTATTGCCAAGGAATATGTTTTAATAATCTGTGGTGTTCAAGGTTTGATAAACATCAGAAATCTTTTTGCTGCTGTTACATGATACCTGACATACATTTTCCCCCCACTCACAGCTTTGCATTTTCATGCCAACATTACATAAAACATACTGGACTTCATTAATGTACAGGTTGGGGTCTCCTTGAAAACAGTTCTAAAAGAAGCTGTTCAAGTCCAAAAACCACAATTTTTTTTTAAAATTGGCTATTTCTACTGAATGAAGTTCCAGCACATTCCCCATGAAAAACCTATCTTCTTGTTTTTACTTGCACTAAAAAAATAAATAGAAAGCTTTCATATTTAGGTGTCTAGAATTACTTTGGTGAGGAAAAGCAAGGGGAAGAAAATGAATAATTTTCAATTTTTTGCCAGTGAATTTTATGGACAATCAAAATATCTGTGCAAAAACATGCTCAGTAAATCAGTGCCTATTAGTCACTTTGACCGCATACAGTTTAACAGCTTGAATTATTGAATACTCCAATACTATATCCACGTATCTGTTGTTTCTTTCCCAGATTTGAAAACATACATTTAGTGTCTAGATGGCATGGCCATAATTATCAGTAGTCTTGAATATCTCCAACTTTGGTGGGTTTTTTAATGATAAATACTCACGGCAAGATGACCTATCCAATAGTCTGGCAGTGATTTCTTTTCCATTACTTTTCAACCATCAGTAAGCAGTCTCTAGATATAATTCAAGAAATAGCATGACTATTCCCGAAGCTATTATAGCTGCAAACCTAGACTGACTACATAGAATGGCCTACTTAAATTGCTTCTGTTCATTAAGTCTATAGCGGTCATGCAAGCATGCCTTTGAAGAGCCATTTGGAAATCAGAATTCATGGATTACATCTAGATGCCAGTGTAATTTGCAATTGTGAAGACTAAGCTTGCAGGAGGAATAAAACATAGAACAATAATATACTGTATTTAAGAAGCAGAATTTCCTTAAATTAATGGAATAAAATAAATTATTAAAACAAGAGAGAAAGAATGGAACACTTCTTTAATATGGTGCATTCCTATTGCAAAGCTTTTTCCCAGCTCTTTCACAATGTCTTGGTTCTGGTTCCTCTGCACAGCAGAACAGAGGACAGGAAAGAATCTCTCCTCCCGCAGGACTGATACGCCTGTTGTACAGTTTTCTTTAACACATTAGAGGTGTACTACCACAACACCCTCTCTCCCCTCAGAATACACAAAGCAACAAGGGTAGGAAGATGTGTTCATCACATGGATCACACCAGGTCTTTAGAAATAGGCGCTAAACAGCAAAGATGGCAGAAATAGCTTGTCTCATTTGTTGGTGAAGGGAACAGAAAAGGAAAACAAATCATCTATCACTGATTATTTATTCTTAAAACCTCCATGAATACCCTACCCTCTGTCCTTGCCAGACTCGAGATAAACTTTTGTTTGTTAGAGGAAAAGAGCCAACCATGCTTATAATTCGGCTTACCTGGGTATAACCAGTGGCTTCTGCTCATAACAGTCACAAATAAGGCCAGCAGAGATGTTCATGTACCATCAAATAACAAGCTTCCAACTCCTCCCCTGCTACTTCTAAAAACTGTTTCAATTTAAAGCCACATAAGAGACTTAGTAAAACTTAGCTGATGAGACTGTATAAAGGAAAATGGTAAATTTAAAATAAATACGATTTTTTCCTTTCCTCAACAAAGCGACAGGACTGAGAGTTGATCAGAGAGAGGTATCTCTAGACAGCAGAACCAGTAGAGTCTAGCAAGATTATTAGGCCAGACATCAAAGACCGTGAAAGCAGCTGTACTAGCTCCAGCACCAATAAGAAGCTGCCAGCAAATTAGCTGATTTAAAGCACTGCAGAGTCCCAGTCCTCAGCCAGATCACGTCTCCAAACCACTCCCATAGGTGCAGATTTCTGGAGAATGCAAATGTTACACATGGCTACCCAAAATCAGCTCAAGGCCAGCAGGACTTATTGGCTTTGGCAAGCACTTCTACACTGCCCTTCCTAGCAGGTAGGGAATATATTCATCAGACATAGGACTGCCTTGCTTGAATGCACTGACCCAGCTGACGCTCAGCACCGTGCTGAAGCCAATCAGCCCTTAAATCTGGAGACCCTACTAGAAGCCACCTGGGGTTTATAAGGTCAACAGATGTAGCTGCATCCGAAGACAGAGGCTATAGAGCAGGAACCCTGCCCAAACTGCAGCACAGGAGCCCACGAACCACCAGACCCTGCTCACACATGCCAGCCAGCCCAGAGCTGCACAGCGGCTTCAGCTTGCCTGTGACTGCAGAGAAGATGGAGAGTCAGCTAGCACCTGAGCAGCACCTACTTTCTGGAGCTTTTTGGCTGCCTGGAAATCCCTAAATGTGCTGTGCTGCACTGCTAAGGCCGTTTGCCTCCAAATGGGAAAGGTGCTGGCATCAAGCTGCTCTCCTGCAAGAGCTGATGTGGCTGTCCTGAGCAAGAGTGAGAGCTGCCAAACCCAAGCAGGCTGTTCAGTGAGTTGCTCACCCCCACACCACAGAGGTTATCTAGGCTTCTGCATTCTCTGGTATATCCTAAACTCCACTTTCCATTATCCTGAATAGAGTAGTTGACTGGTTTTCCTCTTATTTACTTCCCATCCTCAGTCTGGCATTTTTATTTCTTCAGCTTGCAAAGTTATAGAAGACAAGACTATTTCTATGCTGCTTTAAAATCAGGATAAGTTATATTAGAAGCTGTGATGGAGAATACTGACCACAGTCTTTGAAGTTCTTGGTGTGTAATTTGCTTACATAGTAGTTTGTATTAAGGTTTAAGCGCTGGATTTCTAGTATTCCTCATCAAATTTCAGCCAAATGAAAAAGAATAAGCAACGTGAACTACTCTTGGGAAGATAAACTATCTGCAAGAATTTTTGATGCAAGTGTGAGAACACCAAGAACTCTGAGTTCTTCAAAAATATGTAAAGGTCTGGAATTCAAGGAGTTCTAGTTCTCTAGGATCATATTTTAGAAAGTAAATTTTAATCAGGATTGGGTGGCTCAAGAGATTGGGTAATAGCATTTAAAAAAGCGAGTGATTAATCTCTGATCAACCAGAGGGTAAGGACTAAAGAGCATTTAAGGTCTCAAACACCCCTGGGAATTAGCCAACTTAGTCTAATACTGTGGGTGCTGACTCTAGGCAGATTTTGGGTTTTCTCACGCACAGTCCTCATGCTTATGAGTAGCCTTCTCTAAATTTCATTAGAACTATTCCATCATCATCCCCAAAAATCTGCATTGGTTATGCCTTTGAAATGCCAATGGCAGATAGATACCAAGTCTGCTGATAACATAGTGTTGACAAATACCTTGTTTCTCTCTGTCCCTTTTAACTGCATCTATGTGTTGTTTCTTAATTACAAACTCCTGAAGGCAGAGACTTGAGGTGCCGCATAGCATAACAGGGAAGAAGAGATTCATATCAGCAAGTTGATACTTTGCAGGAAAACAGATTTTGGTCAGTGCTGACTGTATCATTCAAAGATCTGAGAGGCACAAAAATGGAGGCCGGGCGTGTCTGAAGATATAGCTCCTAAACTCGCTTAAAACTAATCACAATATTGGGTAGAATTTTGATCTTTCTGTTGTTTCAGATAGAATGAAAGAACAAGGAAAAGCTGTTGCAATATTGCTGAAGATAAAGCATCACCCATTCTAAAACAATTCTGCTAATAACTTGCTTACTCAAATTTTTGTTGGACTGCAGCAGTTCTCCAAGAGGATGTAATTATCTTGCTTCTTCCTTGTCTAAAATTCTAGTCCACTGACATATCAGATTCCACCCAGTCACTATTCAGCAGTATAAAAATAAAATACAGGCATGTACACGAAGGGGGAAGATCAATCTAGCCTGACTTCTCAAAAAATATAGAGCAAAATAAAACCCAACCTCCTGTGACAAACTTTATCTCATGTTACTTTTTTATGTAAGTCTGTCACTAAACACTGACTTTAGTTGCAAATTTTATGTGTTCTTTTGGCCCACAACATTTGTTTATGTACTTCTCTTTATCTCTTTAGAGGTTGTTGTAAGAGCTCTGACAGCACTCCCTGGGAACCATTCTGTTTTATTTACCAGTTTGCAACTAGTTTTGCCAATGATTGGTGCAATTCTTGCATTTGTTCATAATTTGTTTTCTGAAATATCAGAAAATACATTGTTTCCAATATATAGTATCAAGCCTGTAGTAGTAGTTATTATTTTTTTTTTAATCTGCTTGTATTTTCTTTGCAAAGAAACAAACAGTACAGCAGAACAGTGTATCTGTGTCTGGTGCATGTGTCACTCTCAGAACATTTCAAGTTTTCCTTTTCATGCAGCTGCTATACTTTAAGAAGCAACTACTATCTGACTTCCTTAGGGGTAACAGGAGAAACTTAATGAAAGAAAACATCCAGGAATTGTACAAAAATAAAGGATTTTTTTCTGCTTTTTTATATGTCAAGTGAAAGTTACATGAAATATTTTTCTAGATCAAAAGTTGAGAGATTTTATTAGCTGGTGCTACTGACCTGTGCAGACAGTCTTCTGGCACAATTTTCACAACTTGTTTACAGTATCACCTCAGTTATCTAGAACTTTGTGTTATCCCCACAAGGGTCAAATTCCTGACATGTATTAATTACACTGAAAATTGCCCTGGATTACTTAAAACCTCAAATAACTGAACCTATCCACTATCCTCCCTTTTAAATAACAGAGAACATACTGTATAGTGGTGCTAATACTTTGCGGCTGATCCTTGTAACTCCAGAAATTAATACATAAACGTTACACTTCTTATCTAGCAGGTCTGCCAGCTTTGGTCTGAAAACCAGGCTTGAGAGGCAGAGAGCATTTATAGCATAGTCCTATTCACTGCTGTGGGCTGTGGGACAGGAGGAGATAGGAAGGACAGGAAGGTTAAAACCAAAAAACCACTGACCAGCATTCCTGATCCATGCACTGCTGGCCAAGGAAACAGACTTGCTTCACAGTTCAGCTCTCTTTAGTTGCCAAAATGACCTTGGATCTCTGCTGTAGTCAGCCAAAGACTGGGTGCTGCCTGCACAGTAAGCCTATGATAGTCCCACTGACACTTAAGCTTTTACGGTTGTGGTTATTGTGCTGCACCTTCTTATGCCCATTACCAGCAAGTCAGGCCTCAGCTTCCCGCTGAAGGCACTCACCAAGCAGCTTCACAGGAACCTCTATAGCTGCATTATGTCAGGGCTTGAATGCAAAGATGACAATGCAAGGACCTATTGACGACTCAGGTAATTTAGCCAATAGCAGGCATTAGCTCTAAGATCCCTAATGCCGTTGCTAGGCAGGAGTGGTAAAGTTAGGATTGGTTTTGGAAAAACCAGCAAGCCTCTTTCCAACCAAACTGGAAACAGTATTCAAAGGACAACAGCAACAGGGCAGCTTTCGTTGAGAAAAGGTATGAGAAATATCCAGGAACACTTGGTAACACCCGTAGGATTTGTTGGCTATGCAGCCAAGCTACACAGCACCCAACCAACCCAACAGTTATAAACGGCAAGCAGCAAGAGCAGCCTGGGCTATCAGTTTAAGGCCTGAGATTTGTTGCCCCACAACAGGTGCAAGGGTGAATGTCGCAATCTGGCACTCAGTCCAACATGCCTCTCAACACACCAATACAACTTTGCAACATATTAAGACAAGTAACATCTCTCTAGCAGTAAAAGGAGACCAAATAATACCAACATTAGGACTAAAAAAGAGAAAAGGGAAGGGGGAGAAAGCATCATGTTTACCATTGGCCTTATGGGGTAACACAAACTTGGTTCTAAATTCTGCATGAGAACGACTACAGCTCAAAGGAGAAAAGCTGAGGTAATGAAATAGCATAACAGAATGGACTGAAAAAAGCTGAGCTGAACTCAGTACACACTTGGATGCATGCACACATTTAGCAAGTTCAATACTCTCCCCTTATCGAAAAGCCTGAAGAGAAAACTCTCTTTCGCACATCATGCAGTGATGAATCAGTGCACACTATTGCCCCAAAGAAAAACATTTGCCATCTAAGTAATAGTGCTTCCCACATGAAGATGACGGAGCAGAAACAAACAAATACGTGGCAGTAGTGTGGACTTTAACAGAAGGACACCACTCCAAAGAGCTGAGGATTGCCTCTGTATTGCAATTTTGATTTTCTAGACCATTAGTTATATTGCTTGTCCATAAATGAATGTGCAATTCTCCTACTAAGTTGTAGGGAAGATTTTCACATGATATCACAAGGTTTTTCAGCTTTCAAAAGGTTAATAGTTAATGGTTTTGATGTCCCTCACTCAGATAGTTCAGCCTATCGCTGTATTTTCCACAAGCAATTAACTAAGCTGTTTCCTCTGCAGCATTAATTTTAACAGGTTTACAATAGTATCACTAGACCTCTGGACATTTAAAAGGAAGCGCATTACAATTGGAAAGTACCATGCCAAGCAGGAAGCAAGTGGCTTTAATCCAGGAGCATTGAGGAATGCAGAGACAAGGAGAATTCAGTGTGAGGTATTTCAGCCTCTATGAACTCTTGGCCACAGCATCAGACTACAGAATTTTACTGGTCTCTTAAACGAAAGAAATCACTGTGCACTGATCTTTAAGGCACCAGTTTTCCATTAGTTTGCCTTTTTGCTTGTTTGCTTTAAGTCAGGGAAACAACTGCAATGTGATCTTTGGAGCGAGACACGTTCCATCATGTGCATTCAGCACGTAGGCTCCTGCTAGCAACATGCACCTCATCTAAAATAAATCCACTTAAGTGCCCGGAAAGGTTTTCAGCATAGAAACAGTACGAACAGTTGCTAGCAGACATTAACACCAACAGACTTCACCAAGTTGATTTGCAGCCAGGGAGCGGATTAGAGACAGCATTCTTCTGCCACCACCTTCAGCCCAAGGGCCAGGGTTAGAACAGACTGTTGCTTGCTCTCTTTTCACAAGAGAAGGTCAAGGAATCTTGAGCTTCCCTGGACCATTTTGAGGTGGCCAATCTGTTGGTCTGACTACACTGTGAAAGTGTACTCTTCCTGCTTGCTACCCAAAGACTTCTCAGGTTAAGAGCTTTTGCGAAGGTACCCTCTCTTTTCACACTTCCAGTGCTGCTGTTATCTGGTTATCAACATTGGTCTAGCTGTTCCCTGCAGCAGAGGATACATGTCACTGAAAAAGACAGTTGGAGATCAGAGATGGTATTTATAGCGCAGACCTACAGACTCCAACCTGTGAGAGGCTTTCCAGAATTAGGGAGTGAGAATACTACTAAGTATAATTTTAAACACAGACAACCTTTAAACCAAGGATTTAAGGTTGAGACTTTCCTGGGTTCCTGTGTCCTTTGCTTTTGGCCAATACCTTAAGGAGTGCATCTAAGTTTAAACTCTGTAGCTGCAGTTTCAGAACTATTTTAAACTGATGGAATGACACCTCTTTTCCCAACTTGGTGAGCCTCTTCCTTCCCTCCTGCCTGCATTTCTGTTAATGCTGTAAAATGAAGGGTATTTTTTAGCCAGATCAGTTGCCCACCCCAGCTACTATGAAGGCCAGTGCTGTCATTTGTAGGAAAGCCAAATTCAGACTGCTGAAAGCAACCATAACCTCAGGTCTAGTTTTTCTTGCTAAGGACAAAAGCTGATACTTATTTAGCTTCAAGACATGGATAGTTGTAGCTCTGCATATTTTATGTGTGTTGGCCTAAACACTTGCAGTACACCAGCTCAGTGCTTTTTTTTATATCCTTATTGCAAACTAATCAATTTTGCAACAGAAGACACACAAAAATTGCCGGTGGAACAGTGCCACATTCCCCACAGGACACAGGCGACACATTCACAGACTCAGGGCATCCAGCTCCTTCACTGAAAACTCCTGAAGATAGTACGTATCTCCAGAACATGTGGTATCTACCTAGCTATTAAGAGAAGTCATAAGCTTCAACAGTGGGATTTGTTTTGAAGAGTATAAATCATTGCTCAGGAGGCTCTTTGTTTCTAAGACAGCAGGTCAAGGAAGGCACTGACCCTTCACTTCTTTAAGTGAAAATTTAACCTACGTGGCAAAAGGCATTTGTTTGTTAAACTACTATTTTGTGTGATACTTACAGATACCTATAGATTATTCTTCAAAAGCTTGCCATTTCTGAAATACTCACTCAACTCAGTGTCATTAAACCAACATAATGCAAGTCATGGCTGAACTTGCAGAAGGACTCTAGCATCTGAAAGCAAATCTAACAATTATTCCAGTGGGCAACCTACATTTTTCATGGGTACAAAATGAGCTCCTCCTGGAAGCCAGCTGCCCTCCCAATCCAAGGAAAGACTCTGTCATTTATAGTAAAGGTTAATGCCATGATAAAGGCAAGTTTACATTTCAGCTGCCTAACATTGTCACTTCAGCAGTAGCAATGTTTTTCTTTTTGCTTTCTTCAAATGTTATCCCTGGAATCCTTCAGTTTATTAAACTTCCTATGCAAAAGAAAAAAAAAAAAGTAAACCATCATTACAATATTTAATAAATAACATCTTTGAGAAGTCACTTGACAGCGCTAAACAGGTAGACTCTTTGCTTTAATCAAACACTTTTTTCTAAAGCATGCTAAGGCTGGGCAAGAAAAGAATGTCTCCATACTGCAAAAAAAAACTATTCAAAAAAGGACATGCTCTGTAGTGACCATCATCTCTTGGTTTTAACATAGAAAAGGTTCCCCTTGCCTCCAAATTTGCATATTAACATTCTAAATTATTCAGTGTGAATAAAGCTAATTATAAACCTACTGATTAAACTCACAGTTGTTGGGAGAGCAGTCTAAAATGAGACTGTGAATGACATAGGAATGCTTGTGATATTTTTGTAACTGTTATTTATTATTTGTATTAACATACTGTCTAGGAGTCCTGGCCATGGAGCAGGGCTCATGGGGTGAGGTGTTAGACAAAAACAGACTAGCAGATGATCCTTGCCACAAAGAGCTTACACGTATTATTAGCATTTGGCCAAACCAAGTCCTGACATTTTCAGCAGCAGAGCTCAGCAAGCTGAGGGCACAGCTTAAGCTGACGGTGAAAATGCTGCACTTTTGAATCCTAACCAGTCTGGTTTGGGAAGAGGTCTCAACAACATGACAAAGTTTGCATATGTTCACAGCAGCTATGGATCATAGCCATCCTTCACATGTGTCCTGCAAACATTTACCCATCTTGGCTGGTGCTGCTCTGACCCAACAAGGAAACTGTTCACGGCACCCTGGGTACTAAATGAGAGACTTCATCTTATAACAAGGGACAAACTCTTGGATACTGGCAGAAAGGGCCAATATCCTTAGCATGACAAGGAGTGGTCCCAGCCAACAAAGAGTTTAACTTACTGAGTGCACTGTAAGATGCTTCCAGCCAAGGAAGCATCCAGAAGATGGGACTTTAAGGCCAGCAGCAAGGTTGGTCTGCCAAAGTCCTGGCTAAGTTCTGGCTGGGGCCAGTCTTGCAGGAAGCACACAAAAACCCCTGAGGGATCAATAACAGGCAATTTGGAAACAAACAAGGTTCTTCCCTTCAAGTTTCACCTCCAGCCATCATAAACAACATTGCAGCTGGTAGCTGAGGAAAGAAGTGATCGCTCATGGATGTTAGGGACAACTTACGAGCCATACAGAGATGGCGAACGTGAAGACTACTAGGAGTTGGCTGAACTAACTTCTCTGAGGGTGCGTGTTACAGCTAAATGCAGCTCAGATCATCACAAACAAATAAATAGGGTGGGGTCTTTAACCTCCTTTTGTTTGGTTTGTTTGTTTATCTATAGCTCATGCCTTTCATTAATTTCCTATTATTTCAGCCTCTCTTGCATGCATACGTCAGATTATAGTACAGCTTGGAAGCCAGGCAACACAGGCTGAACCCAAGTGCAGCAGTGGAATATATCTCCAGTACATTTGCTGTCAGATCAATGATAAATTTCCAGCATTAAATGTTTGAGAGTTTTGGAACCAAATCCAACACACTAGAGTAAGCACACCTATTACAATCAATAAAATACTAAATGAGATGCCAGCATTGTATTTTGCATTTGTATTACTAGTTTAAATGGCAGGAGCGCAATGCTTTCTGGACAGCATTTGTATGGTTAATTAGAAGCAATAAAAACCAGTTTAAAAAATAAAAATAGCTGAATTTCCATATAAACCTTTAGTTTTGATTTATTTGCATCTCCTTTCCCCCCCAGTACTGCTTTCTCTGTGCTTTCTGCCAAATTTGAACTGATGGCTGTTTTCCTCTTCTGCGATAAATTAACTACAGCTTCACTGCACATTGTTCCACACAGACGCTGTTTACAAACAATGTGTTCAAGAAACACCTGTTAGTTTGCTTTTATATTCTTTATGTAACTTAGAAATGTTTATGAATACAACATACAGCTAAATTTATTAAACAGGAATTTTATAAGGTAACTCTGTCCAGTTCAGATGACACCCAAACAAATAGACAGAAAAATCTAAATGAAAAATCAATTTGAAGGCAGTCTAGAAAGCTAGGGCAGTAAAAAACCCAAACAACACAAAGCATACAAGGACATGATACTAACCATTATTTTTTTTTTAAGGATACTCTTGCTTCAATGAAGAGATTCATTATACAATACAGTATGTGATCAGCCAAAGCACACCATGCTACTCTTAACCACTGGCCAGACCCTAAATATTGCATTAGCCAAACATTTAGACTTCAGAAAGAGCAGGCAGAAGAGGTGTAGAGAAAATAATTACTGTTTAGCAAGGAAGATCCACAGAAAACATGGCAGAATGGTTTGCACGTTATTTTGCTATGCTGTTGACACTTTGTTTTCCGTCAACATTCACAAAAATGCTTTTGGAATGTGAGTGCCAAGAACTTATTGTTTTTACATAGACAGGAAATTTTGCTTCTGTTTACTTCACATGTACCACAGCTTACACAGCAAGACTTTTTTATTGATACAATTGTGCTGGGAAATGAATATGTTCAGCAGAGAATAGTAGTACAAAACAAGGAAACAGAAATTATCATATATTATGAATCTATATTTTACAATAGGAGCAGTCTCTTTCCAGAAAGTATTAGAATTAAAGGAAGAGTGATAAATTTAAAAGAAAAAAACAAGAAGATATTTTTTTAAGAAAAAAATTAGTAACAAGGAGGTATGAAGGAAAAGAGTGATGAAAATAATGCATATCTCCTAAAGTTCTGTGTATTTCTCTATCTTTGCTAATTATTTTTAATTGTGTGAAACACACTATACTTTATTTGGGTCTTGTAACTTTATTTTGAGGTTCATACCTACATGAAAGAAATAAGATCTCATTTGCTGAATTTAATTAGTAGCACAAACTCCTGAAAGCTAACATAATGATGACATTTCTTTGAAATAACATATAAGATAGAAAAACCCCAAACTTACAATTTGTGCAATATTACAGCATAAGAACAAACTACCAGCACCAGCAGACAGGTAGCTGTTCTTAATAAGGGTAATGGCAAGTTCTCAGAGAACACTTTGCCAAAAGAAACTTCCTGGGAAAATAATGAGAGAAAAAAACCCCAACCTTGCTTTCAAAGGAACAAGCTTTCTTAAGCAGCACATTACGGTTCTGTTCATCTTGATGCAATAACCATGCAACCAGGTGACTTCTGCAGGTCTATTTTTTCCAGTGCTATATTATACATGTGTCACAAAGTTAAGGACCATAAACAAACTGAAAACTGGATGCCACAGTAGACAGATTTTTATTCAGTAGTGCTGAAACATGAGCCAAGATCCAAGCTAAAGTTCATTGCTCCATTTTTGTCTTGACTACTTCCTACTATTATACGTGAGAATCGTTCACACAGCCTCTGAAGTAAGTGTCTGAGCTCCTGTGGGGATTGTTCAAGGAACTGAAGTAATGCTATGAACTCCCCTAAACCCTGTCAAACAAAAGATAAGGCAGAAACCTTTTCTTTTCTCACAGAGTGACATTATTCAGGGACAGGAAGCAAAAGCTGGAATCTTTTTAAGGGAAAAAGAAAGTCAACATACAGTGGTTAGTATTATAGAGCAAAGCTTATCTACGGTGATGCTGCTAATTTTTTATTGAATAGATAATAAGTTATAGAGGTACAAAATTGCAATTTGTAGAAACCTTAAAAATTAGTTGTATTCACTATGAATGTCATATAGAATGAAAGAAACCAACAGCAACTCACTGAAAAAATTGCTGGTTTTGTAAAAATCACTTAAATATATTCATTGTACCCTAATACATCTTTGTAAGTCTTCTGCAGCTCCAGATGGTTTTTTAATTAATAACTCAGCCAAAATATTTCTCCAGCCTTCTATAGTTAAATATATGAAATGATGGTGCTGGAAAGCTGACAGTCTTAGAACAAAGATGCTCAGTATCAATTTCTCACATGAGAAAATTTCTTTTGGCAACAAGCCTTTTAGTAAAGCCTGTTACTCCTACCTAGGCCTAATAGGTTCTTTGAATGTTTTGTAAATTTGATTTTTGGTGGGAGCATTAGCTTTTGGGGTTAATGAACACTGAACAAGAATGAGAAAACATTTCATCAGATTTAACACTGTAAGTCTGAATACCAAAGCAGTGGTCCTACCTTTTCTTTCATTAAAGCAATGTATCATTTCTGCTGTGACAACAGAAGCAGTCAGCGCTTCTGGAGATCAAAAGAAATTACAAACAAGCCTGCCAAGCTGAACATATGTAATTCTATATGTAATGCTGCATACAAGCCACATCCTGACTCAGACTTGCAACTAGACAAAGATCATCTTGTATATTTATATGGCCTGTGTTTAGTATGGTGGTGTTCAGATCCTTGAGTTCTTACTTTACCACCACAGCACCATAGCCAATAAATTTTACTTAGATTATTGGTGTTCTGGTATACAAGATCTGCAAATAAACTATTCCCTCTTAAACTACATGAGCAGGTCACTGGTGAGAATTTCTGAGAGTAACTGCAGATTCATCTAGTTTTAAAAGCCAGGAAAAGTTTGAAGAATTCAGTCGGCCAACACTAGACCAGTTATACATAATACTTCACAGAAGTGTTCTGAGGAGTCACTCAAACATGAAATATAGGCAAAATTTTTACACCTGATAATACTCCCAAGTGAACACTTCAGCATGTGTCTGATATGAGTTTCAAGTTCACTGTTATTTTCCTTCAATAAAGGACACTTCTTAATTTTTCCTTACCATAACAAAGGAGAAAAATAGACTATCATCTGGAGAATTAGCTTAAAGTAGACATCTTGTAGAGCTACATAATATATAACTGTTTGTGTCTCTGGAGGTTAAAGATGAAACAAAAGGCACTTTGAACACTCCACAATTACTCAGAAGTTTTAGCTCCTACTGTGTATGAAAGAAAACATATCTATTGTCTCTCCTAGTGAAATAAATACTTATTCTATCAGCTACAGGAAAGAAATTAATTCTGTTACAATAATTAGGTTACACTTTTTAGGCAGAAGCAGTATCTAGGAGTTAAAAGCACATAGCTCATGCAAGGTCAGAAAAGGTACTGAAGCTTTCACAGCATTTCTACTTGTACTTGAGGAAATCACACTCACTGGGGTGAAATAACAGGAAAGAAGTAACTATTTAATATGTCAAGCCAACCAAAACTAAGATAATAAAGAAAAATTGGCAATTAATAAGGGAATGTCTCTCACATTTGGTCAACTACCTAGGAGGTATAACTGCTTCTGGACCGTAGTGTCAATAATTTAATTTTTTTTCAGACACATAGGCATGGTACAGGTAAGTGAAAAGGAAAGGATACACCCTGTGCTCAAGCACACCTCTGATGGCTGTACTTTAAAATAATACACCATAAATAAGCATAACATACTAGATAGAACACTTGATCATTTAAATTCACATGCAATCCTTAAAGTAGCCACTTACTCACCACTGTAACTAAAAATGGCAACAAAAGTCAGCAGATATGGAACCAGACATCTTAGAAAGCAAGGGGAAATTTTGATTGTTTTGTTTGGAACAATTTATTCACAGAACAGTAGATTAAAACATCCATTGGTAATGTTCAAGAACTCAGAAACAGTAAACTTTTTAAATAGCCTAATTATTTGTTAGGAAAAATATTTACAAAAGTAGTTACTAAAGATAATCAGACAACACAGGTACAGAGATAATAAAGTCACTTTACAACATAAAAAAGATCTGCTGTATCATTAGTAGCCTGAAAACTTCTTTTTTCATAATGCTTTGAAGATACACATCTTGAAAGAGAGCTTCATCTCAAGGAATGAGAAAAATACACACACATAATGACTTTTTTCTATGTCCTTCCTATTACAACCACTTTACCATTGGGATTTTACATATGAATAAGGAAAAAAACCAATGTAATTCAATATCATCTTCTTAAAACAGTCATAACAAAAATCAAGTCTTTCCTGAAAGTGAGCCAAGGAAAAGAAAACTGCACTACTGGTACTTTTTGCAGCTGTTTATATCAAATATTCCTTTCAAATAGGACTGCTAAGGAATAAAACTAGATGGGTTTTAGAGGCAAAAGAAAGGCACGCAAGGAAACTTTAGAGAAAGGGTGGTGGGGATCAAAAATGACATTCTAAAACCGGGCAATATTCAAGCAGAAATATCCTTGTCAATCTACAGGCTGAAAGACCCAGCCTCAAAGGCTATGTAACAACATAATTATACACAATTATAGAACTAATTTAACAGCAAATGTAACGTGGTTTCTGATACACTGAAACTTTTTAATGCCCTTTACACAATGGAATGTTAACTTCAGCTATCAACAAGTAATATATTCTGAATCTTGCATAAACTACAATGTGAGCAGTGCCAGAATACAAAGGAACCATGTATATATGATGAGTCTAAATCAAGGATAGCCACCTTCTACATGCTTAAGGACCCTTTTATTCCCAGTTACAACTGAAAGTAAAATCACTATTTCCATATTTCTGTGTGGCTAATCCTGTTAGACCCAACACCCACTTGCACTCATGTTCTGTCCCAACAGCAAGCACAGGACTGTGCCACCACTTGAGGTGACCCCATGAGCACCCAGCGCTCTCGGCAGCCCATGAGCTGTCAGCACATCCTCTGCGGTCTTCCTTGCTTACAACAGAGTACGGCCAACTTCTGCTCTGCCCTTAAAGTCAACATGAAACAGTTCCCCAGATAGTTCCACAATGAATGTTATCTGCAGACTGTGGTATTTTGGGGAAAGGGAAAATGAGACAAAATACACAAGTACAGTTTTCTTCCTTTCCAAAAACTATCTTTTTGTGGTGATGGCTTCTAATGCATGCATTCCAGTTTTTCTAAAGCTAGTGCCACAACTGGAAGGTGATATATAACCAAGAAGATCATCTTCCTCTAAAAATATACCCTGGCACTTGAATACTGCTTACTTCTGGAAAAAAAAGACTGAAAGGTCTTAAGGTGACTACACAGAGCATTCGGATTTCGGAGGGATTATCTGAGTTTACTAGGCCAAAAGAGTTCAAATTATAAAAATAATTGCTATCTGAATCACATAGTCAATGTCAAGGTGCAAAAAGCAGCACTGAAATATTTTCCTCCATTTGATATACTCACCAAACCTGCAATGGGGGTCGGTAGTCTATTGATCTTTTTTACCAATCCTGGCTTTATTGCATTCAGCAACCTGTTATGAGAAAGGAGTATTTTATGAGTGGTAAGTCACAAAATCCAAATTATCAAACACTTTTCCCCAGCACATAAGGATTTCAGTATTCCTGGAAAAGAAGAATCTCCCTTTTCTCCCTTCTGAAAACACACATGGGCAACCAAATTCCATCACTGAAATGAAGTAGGATGAATATCCACAGCACAGTAACTCAACAGTCTTTATTTCATATTCTAAATTGATCTAGACCACATCAGTGACCCAGACAGATTCTGGGTGAATTTTGTCACATCAGCCTGCCTTCCCTGCATACAGGCTGATCATGGCTGGAAGGGCCTGAGAGCAGAAAGCCAGAAGGCATCTGGGTCTGGCAGTTTCTTCACTGCAGGAAAGTGAGAAAGGATGTACACTTTATGGGTGGTCTGTCTATTTTTCTTCATGTTTACTTGACATTAAATGCCATTCTTCCATATATTGTGTAGATTGGAGGGCCCCATAAATCATAAACAAGAGAAGACAAATAAAAACGGAATAAAAAACAAACAACCCATCTCATGATAAGAACACCATTAGGCCAGTGATACCACAGCTGAACACTGTGCAGTGTCCGAAGATTAGCAACCCCCAAACCCAAGTTCCTCACCACCTATGAGCATGCTATGAGATGTGCTGACATGGCTCGTTGTTAGAATACTCAAAAAAATGACCAAGCGTCTAAAAGTGGAGAATTTTAATTGCAAAATTCTGTTGCAACAAGCACTGTGTCTTCACCACCCCTCCCCCAAGAGAAAACCGTAATGCCTTTTATCCAAAGAAAAATTCAACCAGTTCCATCCACTGGGAAGAAAATCATCAGGTCAAGACATGGACTTAAAATTCAAGATCTTTGAAGAAAAAAAAAAGTCTGCTTAAATGTAAAACTCTCTGAAAATTAGAATATCTTTATGGAAGAGAGGAACCTCATTTTGGGCTGACATGGTCTCCATTCAAGAGCAGACTCCTCTGGCAGCTTACTGTGGTGGTAAAATTATTCATATTTAATATTTGAGAGGTCTGGCTGAGAAGTTTATCCAAAGTAAAAGAATATTCCTTTCAATTAAAAGCTAACAGTCTGTGATGGTTTCCAGCTCCCTACTTCTGAGCTAGGATAACAGGTGGTATGCCATTACTCAAAGCTCTACTAAGAGCCTTCTCTCCATAGTGGCACATTATTTGCTGCTTGATTCCTTAGGACTGTGGCAGTTTGCAAGCTCATGGAGGAGTTCATCCCTCCTGGAGTGAGCATCTGGCTTTATGAACACTGAAATGATCATTTTTCCTCACCTCTTTCCCTTCGTGTCTCCCTGAAACAGTATACAGGTTGGGTCTCTGCAACCACTAGGAGAGAAGAGGGGAGCAGAGTGGGAGATGCCATTCTCAGTTTTCTATGATCATAGTTAGTAAAGCTTCTGTTCCACTTTTCCTAAACTGTACTCATGTTATTACATTCTTGAAGTTCCCACATCTCCAACACCATCACATATTGAGAGCAGCAACAAAACCAATATGAATGATACTTTTGGGAGCTGGGGTATTTTTTTAATATTCTTGAAGTTAAAAACTCCGTAACCCAAGCCCATACAGGTTTCTGTACTATTCCTCCCTTTTGCTTAAGGTGGAATCTAACAGTAATGTCCTAAAAACAAATGAATTAATATATTTTTATTGACAAAAAATTTGCTTTTCCCCATTAGATGAAGAGAATGGCAAGAAAAGAACTGCTTGTCTTCTAGAACCATTATTTTATTTCACAGATGGAAAAAAAAATTATTTTTTCTTTCCCCAAAAGATACTATAGTACTTTTTAACCCCACACAGCTGCAACCTTGTAAAACTACTATTTTCCATTTAGCTGCTACACCAGGCAATTTAATTTTTTTTTATTTTATTTTTTTATTTTTTTGCCACAGGACTTCTTTCCAAATACTGTAGCTCTCTTGTGATTTCAATCCTCAGTCTGCCTATTCTGTCTCAAGAAAAAAAGACTATATTAGCTAAAGCATTCCATTTTCTTTATTACTCAAACGTGAATACATCAGGCACCATAACCAATATTGCAGGTGCAGATTAAAAGTCATAGACAATAATAGAAGGCAAAATAAAGAGTTCTTCATGGAAACCTCAAATGCCAAAACTCATCCTAAATAAATCTCCAAAATGGCTTGTACAGACTTCCCTGTGAAATATGGGAGAAGGATAAATTGAGAGGAAGAAAAGGAGTAGGGAACAAACAACATTTTAGGTCACCATTTGGAGGCTGAAGAGAGTGAAAATGGGATGGGGCAAGATGGAAAACCCCGAGGAAGAAATTAAAATGATTATTAAAAAGTTTGTCTCCTGTTGGAAACATTTCTAACCAGTCTGGCACCAAACCCCCCAGGACTTGCTTGCTGCAGAACATGTCGAAGGGAGGTTTCTTCCAGAGCAGACAGACTGCTTCTGAATTATTGCCTCATCTAGAGCAACAGTCCAGATGCCAAAACACTGAGTGGTTTAAGCTTGCTCTGCTACCAACCCAGCTGAAAAGTCGTGCTGTTTGTGCAGTGTCTCAATGGTCGCCTTCACTCACGTGCTTACTGTCCATCCCTGCTTCTCAAAAGCCCACTAACTACACCTCTTCTGACATAGGCCTGTATACACAAACTAAATTTTTTGTGCCAGTTTAGACTCGCATAGAGCACATGTCTTGATATGTAAAGTTTTATCAGCTCTGGTAGGTTTCTGTTGAAATATGTGGAAAACCAGGCCGATCACCATTTTGCATTGGGGACCTGGCACAAGACCCTCGGCCATAGCCCAAGGGAAAGACTGCAGGTGAGAAAAAAACACTAACCCACACCTTCTCCTAGCAGCCCCTAACAACTGCAGTCCCACGCTTTCTTGCCCCACCAATCCTAAACAAAGGACTTGGCTGCCCTGCGCCTCCTGTCCCCAGCTATGTCCTAGTCTAAAGAGTTTTCAGGACAGAATACCTGCAGCACATATCTTCCTCCAGCAGCCCCAACTGCATCTGCAACTCCAGCCTGTGCCCTCTCCCCCAGTCCCAATCCTAATCTTTGGCTCATTCTGAGTAATCCCAAAAATCCCGCCAAACGCCCAAAAGACAGTAACCCAAACCGGGATACAATCAAGAATTTTCAGGCTCCATCCACAAAACCTGAGTCTCTGCATACACACGTGACCTAACCTCAGACCCTTCAAGCTCTCTGTGGGGATTTCTGCCCACCACCTCCAGCATTTATGCACCTGTCCTGAGCCACAGCAATCCTCTGTTCTTCTCAAAGTTCTCTTGTCACTTTCAGTCCAATATAGAGTCATCAATGTTGGAAAAGACCTCAAAGATCACCAAGTCCAACAGTTAATCCAGCACTTCCAAGTCCACCACTAAATCATGTCCCTACAAACAACACCTACATGTCTCTTAAATACCTCCAGAGATGGTAACTCAATCACTTTCCTAGGCAGCCTGTTCCAATGTTTTACAACTCTTTCGGTGAGAAAATTTTTTCTAATAACCAATCTAAATCTCCCCTGGTGCAACCAGACACTCATATTCCCTTCCCCCCCCGTGCCAGGTCCTGGCTTGGACTCTCCAGCAGCTACCTGGTAAATGAAGCACAGTAAGGCACTGCACAGAAGCTAAAACCTTAGACCTACCTTACCTTATAGAAACAAAAGGGCACAATGGAAGTGGAAAGCTGCTCTAGCCACGTGCATAGGGAGAAGCTAGGTTACTTCCTTCCTTCAATAAAAAACAGCTCTCATAGGTATGAGAAGAATCAACTGCTCTATTCGTCCTGTCCTCAAGGCTTGGCGTTCCAGGAGATAAGATATCTCCACAGCTGGACAGACAAGCTGAAATCAGTGCTAGCCACTGTGTGACTAACCTATTAGACCTTCCTGGGGTTTTTTATCATGAGTTAAGAATTTGAAAAACTTCTGCCAGGAAGAGAAGGCGTTTCAGGCAACAGTTGATAAAAGATCTAATGAAAAGCACCAATAAACTGCCCATGAAATTCTTGCAAGAAAGCGTCAGTTAAGAAAATATTCAGAGGATGGCTGCCAAAACCCAGCCTCCAAAAAGACCTTGATTCTAGGAGGAAATGGAAAAGAAGCATTTTCAGAGAATAAACTTCAGAAACGGAGAAAAGAAAGGTCGAAGTGATGTGTGTTCACAGATCAATCCAGGCTGGAGGGAGAGGTATCCAGCAGAGCTCTTTGCTCAAGTAACAGATCATATTCCTAACAAGAAAAGCTGACTAATGATCTGATCTAAAAGTAAAAGGGCATTTCATACTCGAGAATTCAGAAAATTCTATCCACAGTAAGCCTTCACAGAGACATTTCTCTCTTCAAATTAGGTTTTACAGACTTACATTCAAACAAGCAGCCTTTCGGCACTTGATAATTATTAGCCTAGACAGCTTCAGTATCTGCATATTTTTAACTCATGCTCTAGTGGCAGCTCCAAAATGCCCCCAAATTTTTGAAAAGGACAGAAAAATCCACTACTAGTCTTAAAGATGAACAAATCACCTTGAAACAGTGAACAATAAAAAGTCAAAATATTTTGTTGCAAAAGATATGGCTAAGAAGTTTCAAAACATAAACATGTTCCTGAGGTCACAAAAATATTTTTGGGAAAACATTCTTGAGTGATTGCTAATGATGCCCCTGACATCATTTATTTGGAATCAGATGAACAAGGTGCTTTTTTAACAAGCAGGACAGAACTAACTTTGTCCTATAAAGGGCTCACAGTCCAGTCTAATACGTACAAAGTGAACAAAGACCTATGCAAATATGTAGCATTGAGAAAACAATATTCCAAACACAGGACTGCATGAGTCTTGCACTTCCAAAGACTGAAAATATGAACAAAATATAGGCCTTGCAAACAGCTCACGAAAGGCAACAGGGAAGACTGTAAGTAACTTCACAAGCTATTTATACAGAACCTATGATCACAAGGACTCATGACTTGAAGAGCATCTCATGCACCTATAAATCTACAATTCATGCATAGTTTTTACACTGAGTAGCAATGGCCATGGATGTGCTTTCTAAAACCACTAAATATGCTTTCTTAAACACACACTCTTGAAAAGCTGAAATCTCACAGAATTACCTTGCCTTGCACTTGAGCAACACTCCTTTTGAGTGGGACAGTGTTCCACAGTCTCCTGCCCTGTCAATAACCAAGCATCAGTGAAAAAGCTCTATTATTTAGTCTGCTGAAGTGCATTTTTTTAAAAACATAAATACAAAGACAGGTCATTCTGTCTGTACTCAAGCATGCCCCTCACTGGCTATTCCCCTCTTCTCATCATGGGCTTAGCATTAGGGTTTATGTTACCTTTGGCCCCTCATCTAAACCATATTAATAAATAGCTCTCCATTATAAAACAGCAATAAAACTTAAAGATTAAGGACTCTGTATTCATATAAAACTGTTTCAAATGTCCTCACATGAACCTAAATCTTAATGCTTAATGAGCCTTGGGGCCCATCTTTCAAACCTGGAGACATGCCAAATTCACGATGCTGATAATGTTTTGGCTTTACAGCACAGAGCCTGAAAACCACAGGAGAACACCAATTCCTTCTCACCTCAAAGCATGGGTCACATTCAAAACTTCAAATATGCCTATGAAACTCAAACACCTTCTTAGTTTCCAAGAACAGGAAAGTCAAGCAAAATATTAATTAAGCATAGGGGCTGGGCATCCACTGACTTCTCCACTGTTCACTACACAGCCAAGTGCTGAACTGATGCCAGGCCCATACCACTGACAGACAATTAGAATGACATATCTGAAAAATCCTATAATCTACAAAGACCATTTGTTTTCCCCTACCAGATGACATAAGTGACATTAACTTGCAAGAAGAATGACTGAAACACCATATATACAGCAAAGGCTGTTCTTCATACCTCACGGTATAACTGACTCGGAGCACAAAAGTTTTATTATTCCACAGCATTGCACTTGTACTGATGTGGCACATTGCCAGCCCTTGTTGAAAACTGCATTCGTGTCAGCCCAAAGCTTGGTCAGATGCACTAGAACCAGGATGCACATCCAAAGAAACTGCTTTCTGAGAAAATGCAGCTCATTCATCATCAGCAACACGATGAACACAAGCTAAGGGGATTTCTTATTTATGGAAGAAAATCATTCTCATGACAGAAGAAATGATAAATTCCACTAAGTAATTCTTGGTCATAATCACTTTCAGCTCTCTCAGATTTATAGCCACACTTCACATTTCATTTAAATACTATTAAAATAATCTATGTGCACGACTAATTTCTCATTTTTTTTATTTAAAAGTAAAACCTAAAAACTTTCTTGTACTTTTTAAGAGCATATATTACAAGTGTGCACAGCTGAAGAGAACTGTCTTTCATATACGTTTGTCCTACAAGAGAAAAAGTGTAAAACTTTTTTTTAGTTCACTGTATATGTACAATTTTACCAAGATTACTTAAAAGCAGTAAAGCATCTCCTCTTTCAGAAAACAACAAAAAAGTTACAGAGTCAAAGAGTCCCGGTTTCAGAGAATAAGCGTAGTTTCTGCACATTTTACTAAACTACGTAATGCCATGTGCTAATATGCAAAATAACCATCTCTAAAAAACAAAGAAGACCTTAGGAAAGAGCTCCTAAGTTGGTATCCAGAACTGCACAGGCAAGTGACATCCATCTTTAACCACAAAAAGTTAGTCCTCTTTCACTTTTATATGTGTATGCCATTACTTCTAAAGATACGCAGTTAAGTATTTGTTAGAACTTTCATGCTTGGGAAAAATCAGATTTGTTATGCCTGCATGTATGGCTATAAATTGATTTTAATACATACATGAACCAGACGTGCAGTTAAACTGTTCTACATACAGAACTCAAGGTATTACACAAAATCATGACGTTGTTGGACTTTATTGAAAAGCCAAATAATTTCTGCTAACATCCAACTGGCTTCAGTTTTAGTTCATTGTTTAAGGTCTTTTGCCCAGGACCCATATCCCAGTTGTTGTTGTTATTCTTCTTTATGGTCTGGTCCTGTTCCTGACATTAGAATCTCATTACTACTAATACAAACTTTCAGGGTGACTGCATTGCTAGATTCCAGAGAAAGCTTGAGAGAAAATACAATCCCAATTGCATGTCAGAAGTTCTTACAGATATATTGGATATATATCCTGTTCAGATAACCATATCAAAGCAAGTAATTAATTCAGATTTTTAAAATCTCACATTCCTACAGAGACCTCTCTAACTACCGAATGCCCAGCATGAAGGAAGGAATCCTGCAGTAGCAGAGCTGGACAAGGGGAGGTGGGCAGCAAGGAGAAGGGGAAAAAAAATTGAAAACACATTTGCAAGGATATTAGAGCAGTGACAGCTGGGCAAGGTTGCAGCAAGACGTGCATTTTTTCTTCTTGTAATAATTTTTAAACTTACTAATAGCAATTTTTGCATAGTTAGAAATAAAAGCAACCTTGACTTCCTTACCTGCTGTTTCAAAAAACCCAACAGAATCACCCAAACCAGCAGGGCAGACAGAGACAGGATTTGCGCTTTTTTTGGCAGTCAACCTTCATTCAGATGCCTGAATCCATAGAATAGGAACATCTAAGCATTGCAACAACCAGATCTAATTTATTTCTGATTAATCCTCTAGCTTCTTATGATATCTGGGTCAAACCTAAACATGAAAGCTATGTAACAAAGAAGAAAAAAAAATTGAACATGTAATGGAGCAGCAATAAGGGATTTCCGGTGATATTTCCTGCTACTGGTGTTGTATTCCTGCATCATATAGCTTTCAACCATGACCCCAGAAAGGCACATTTGCCCATCCATGCAGAAACTCCTTGGTCTTTTCATATGAGAATTTAACTCACAAAGCAAGAACAGAGCAAGAACTGCCTCTGCCTATATAGCTATTATATCCCTTGCTGAAATCACCATCTGCACTGATGTCAGACAGCTATGCTAAAGAAAACATGAACTCATTTCAGACAAACAGAAGTCATAGTCACTGGCTTCTCAGCACAGCTGGGTGAACAATTAGAGCCACCGCTGTCTGGGCAACTGCACAAGTGGGCTTTCGAACAGCCAGAAAGAAGAAAGGGCTTGTGTTGCTCTCATCTGTTGACTTGTTGCTTTATGGCATCCTGCATTGTTTAAATATGCCCCTCAGCTCCCCAGCTGAGTGCGTCAAGCTATAAAGTTCATACTGAGGCCAGACAGAGATGCCAGCTCCAGCACAAACACTACCAGAGAGGCAGGTGCAAGGCTTGTGGGTTCCTGCGGCAAGCATACACATCTGGACTGCTCTGCTATTCAGGATGGTGCTCCCCAACACACTCATCCCAAGAATTTGAGCTTTTGGCATTGCACAGTTGCATTAGTTTTCATTTATTAAAATATGTGGATTGTTGCTAGATGTGAATGAATCATTTATAACCAGTGTAGTGATGTCTGCTTGTGTCTATAGGCTGTCTAGGATGTAGAGATTGGGATCAAGCAGAGGCAGGCCTGGCATTACTGTGTATAAGGGCCAAAAAATCCTGCTACAGACAGAGACAGAGATTCCCCCTGCATCCTTCTGTACCAGTCAGTCTCTTTAGGGAATGGACTCTGGCATGGTAACTTCCCCATGCCCTTCTGCAAAACACCTGCAAAGCCAGAAGGTAGCTTGAGATATGTTTGGGACATTCAAGGCATGCTGACTGTGTCCCCACTCCTGACAGCAGTTTCCAATCCTCTAGTTGCTGGGATCCCTCAGAGCCCAAGCTCGCTTTCAGTGTTCCTCACAAGATACAACAGGCAAGGAAAACCCTGAAACAGTCATGTGGAAGTTAAGCACAACTATTCCACACTCACATGGACATCACTCACACAAGTGTCTGGCTATGAGTTGCCAGTTAATGCTACTTGTAGTGAGTACTGTCCTGTGCATATAAACAGAGGTAAGTTTGCTTTTCCCTAAAACTTCAACAAATCAGATAAAACCTGACCAAAAGCAATGAGTTCTTCCATCTTCAGAAACCAAGACAGCTATAATTTCTTTCTTGTCTTCTGAAGTTGTCAGAGACTTAGATCAGGTTTTCATCTACTTGTTGAGGTCAGCTGCAACGAAAGCACAGCAGACTGGAAGGAAGTTAAGAGAAAGCTTGTATACCACTGCATTTTTTTCATTAGGTACCCTGGTAGGTTTCTGATAAATCACAAAACTGCTGTCTAGAAAGACAATATTGTTTGTGGCAGCTTTATAATGCCTCTTCACTGAGCAACAGACAAAAAATTAACTATCAGTGCTTCACTTGCCAAAGTACTTTCTGAAGATACTCTAAAAGTTCTCAGTCTTAGACCCAAAAATTTCTGTTGAGTTCTCTATCTTACAGTGGACTTGGAACCAGTGAGGAGTACGCTTCTACTGCTGGTGCTACAGTTTGTTCATTATCAAGAAACCAAACTTGAAAGCCAAATTGGTGGCTTTCTCGTTAATGCTCTGTAGCCTAATAGAGTTTTACATGCTAGCTACAGCTTGCTAACCAAGAGCAGGATGCAATACAAAACATAATGGCTTTTAAGATTTGAGGCTGAGGAGAGAGATTCCTTCAGGCTGATTTGCACTGATCCACAGGTGGTAAATGAGGACAAGCAATTTGCCCAATATCACCAAACAGTTTCGTAGTATAACCAAGTGATGTTTCTTGACCTGGTTATTACTGGAGCTCACAACCTTCAAAGAAATACATATTTATTAGTCTCGTTAGCAAAACGTTAGTTAGTTAAGCCTTCCATCTTAAAGATTTACAGCATTTAAATCAGACTACCTCTGCTTACTTGCAGATAAGATTACAATCTAATCTTGAAATACACAGCCCTTGCTTTTCATGCAACACAATTCAACCTTAACATTTAAAGAGCAACATGAAGTGATTCAGCACACAGCACTTCCCTTCAACACACAGAGGAGAGAGATCTTGTGTGAGAGGCAACCCTTAAATACAAAGAGGGTATGCTCCTTCTGAGTTACACAACTTTTGATCAACAGTAACAACTACTTCCCTCCTCCCAAAGCCATTCCTCAGCAAAGACATGCAACTACAATCAAAACAGATCACATCATTTCCTTTATATTTTTTCACCTTCAAAAGCTAAAGTTCAAGCTGTCTGATTAATGACACCAGTGAGACATATAACAGTATTTACACAAGTAGGTTTCGGATCTATGGTAAGCTACCTGGAGCTGAGTTACAGGATATTAGCTCAAATCAACTGCTGAAAACAGCTTTCAAGTTCCAGTACCTGGAATAGTATAAAATTTTACCAATAGCTGCAACTGTCCAGCTACGCATCTCAGGAGATCTCCTTTATAAATATGGATTCAGTTCTGCACAAGCTCCATCATTCTGGTGTGCAAAGACAGCTTTTATCAACTTCAGTGACAATCCTGCATATCCAGGGAAAGAAATTGGTCCATACAGGTGATTCAGATCATCAGATTCTCCCAAAGGCCTGACAACCTGATTTTCAAAGGACTAAGGGCATTAGGGAACATTTCCAAATCGCTCTTAGAAGTCACCAGATTTGGCATGTAAACCTATAACAAGGTTTTGGAAGACTCTTCCTGAAAACTAGCTATTAGAACTACAGAGAGAACTGTGCAAAAGCTAACTCATGTCTCTCGTCCAAAACTTACAAAACACGTCATTGAAACACACCTTTAGGCAAAATGTAGAGGATGCCTAACCTTTCCAGAAACTATTAGAGCAGCTGTGTATTGATGGTATTCAGATGGCTAACTCCTGATAGCGTTCAGACTTGGAGTTGGTCCAAAACACCTCATTGTAGCAGAGATGTCCACAGGCAGGTGTGGAACACCGTTTGCCAATCTGTGGTTAACAACCTTTAAATAAAAGGAAACCAAAAAATAAACATAATTTTATTTTTTTTACATAACTCAGCTGAGGAGCTGGGGTGGAGTGAGGGAAGCACTTCACAAAACCTGTTTTCTTTAAGCCACATTTCAACCCTCACCACAACAATAGCTTTGGCACTGAAATTATACTGTAGTGAAATACCACTGTGCACAATGTCAAAATTCTCAAAAGGAAATCAACAATTGGACATACTAGCTAAGGTTTTTTTCTGCTTCAGTCAAGACTGTATTCAAGGCTCAAAACTGTAAGCATTACTTACTCACACAGAAGAATGCCGTTTTCTAATCCGGACCGAAAATCTTTCTCACCAAAACTTCTGCCCGTCACTTGCTGCAAAAGAGCAGGGGGAAACAAAAAAGTGACATCTATTAGAAAGTGAGCTTTACAAGTGGAATTCATAATATTCAGTTAGAGCATTTGCTGAGTAAGAAACATTTGAGCTTTACAGGCCTTGCAAATGACTCAGTCATGTCCATTTCTCCTTCCCATTTCATCAAGCTATTTAACATATAGAACAAAGTATTTGCTCTGGCCAGTGCAATTGCAGATCATAAAAGAACTGTTTTCTAGAAGTAAAATCCAAAAATGACAAAACAAAAACTACAATGTAATCTTCAGAATATTTTAGAAGTTTTATTTTATAGTGCTTTGAATTTTAAAACTATTGCATTTGGACAAACGATGTATTTTTATTGCTTTTTTTTGCACCACATTAAATATTTTGTACCAGCCTTGACCTTTAGTCCTTAACTTATCATCTTTATAGAATAAGCAAAAGCAATTGAAAGCACTGGCATGAGTTATAGCCCTTCAGACACATGCCTCAGTACTCCTGGTCATATTAAAAGATACTTCACATCAGCAATTCAACCATGAGTGTTAAGAGAATACAGACTCAGTGGAAGCTGAGGGTTAGGTACCTTCTCACAGTCTGCCCAGGTACACTTGGACCAGGAGGCACACTTTGCCTTACAAGCTCTTAAGCCAGTCTGTGCTGCTTAGGGATGGACCATCTAGAAACCTTCCAGGAATCCCAGTCTTGCCTGAGGGTGCTGGATGCTACAAGCATGACTGAACCCACATTTATGTCTCACTATTGTGTTGACAATGTCTTGCCATTCATCCTCATATCATTCTCAACAGATGACATGTTCAGTTAAAAGTAAAGAATACTTTTATTATCATCACAAAAGATATAAAAATAGTTGCTATGTTTAGAAAGCACTGAACAGAAACAATACAAAGCAAAAAAAGGTTTTAATTGTCCTGCAGGAGGTCTTCTCTTTACCCAGGCAAAACAGTTACCGGATGCTTATAGAGTTCTCATGGCTTGCATCCAATCTTTCAGCAAGACCCTTGCTCTGGGTGTTGCTTCCACCATAGAGAACAGGGACTTGGGGACACTACTGTTGTTATGTCCCTGTTTTCTCCTTGCTGTTATATTCAGATATAAGACTCTTCCCCTCCTAGTTTCCTGTCATAAAGACAGCAATTTATAAAAACTGACAAGTTTGGCACTGCCCCACAGGATTAGCGAATGCATCAGTTTCAGAAATGCTGGTTATAGCTATGCAGTCTTAGACAGAGAGCAATACTTCTTTTTAAATTGAAATGCAAATGCAAAGCCTAAGATCTAATCCTTCATTAAATTATAAACATACTGTTTTGTTCAGTGTGAAGGAAGTTCTCCCATACTCTGAAAAATGTATCATAAGGGCATCAGTGGACAATCATATCTTATGCAAATGCATAAAGTAGAACAAGGCACTGTGTTGCCCTCATATCTCTGAAGACGCCACATGTAATTTGACACTAGCAAATGACCTTTAACCATTTAAAATATATCTACTCATAGTAAATAATCTCCGATCTTGATCTGCTGGGACACGGGGAAGTCATGTCAATAAAACCACTAGCATTTGGGATGAATTATAGGCGGAGCATATAAAAACTGACTTTTGTTTCATCCACAGAATACTATACAGAAAGGAGTAGGAAGAGCTACTTCATAGCAGCCTGACTCCAAGTGGTTTTTTATCTATGAAAAAATTAAAGAAAAATTATAGTCATCTTATTTCACTCCTCAACACCAAATGTCCTAGATATGGAGATCAGACTTCTTGTGCATTTGTTGAAGATCCTCATTTAGCAGGCAGCAGTACTGAAACTGTTACCAAAACTGAGGTAGGAATCTACCTGCCAAAAGCTGTCACATGACTATTATTGTTATTACTGATGATGTAGAAAGGTTTCATACATAACTTCTAGCTGCACAAATAAAATAATGAAATACAGATGCACAGCTGGCACACGAATTGATCCAGTGAGAGGTACAACACACACTGACAGGAGGTGAGGAAAGACAGGAAGGTCCAGGAACAGTGCATGTCTGTTTGAAAAGGAACTGGAAGTAAATGAGGCATGGCAAGGTTTATGCCTGTTCTAGATGATGAGGCTGCAAAGGGAAAACATTAATCACCTACAAGTCTCCTGATTTAGTCAATTAAAATGTAAAAACAGTTCAACAGAGAAAGGCTAGAAACTAAAAATAAACACGAAGATGACATTATAAATGACCAAGATAAACCCAAAATGGAACTAAGAGAAGCAAGAAGCTGGATCCACCTTTTCCAGAGGAAACGAGAGCTCATTTGCTTGGCGTATGCACCCATATACACCTTCCTCTCTGCAGGGGCCACTTTGGGCCATACCGTCATGAACAACTACTGCAGGCCCACAGGCCAGCCTGGTGCACGTTGCTGAGATAACCTCTGCTCAGCACACCCAGAGCAGGAGGAGAGAAAGAGACTTCAAGCGAAAGGATTGGCACTCTCATATTTGCACGCACAGAATCCCACACAGCAAAGTTCATGCTTTACAAAAACCCCAGTAAAAATGAAAGCGTGTGCATTAGCTACGGTATCACAAAAATGCTGCACGCATCACATGACTGTGTTCATGTTGTTGGTATAAGCAGTGGTCTGTTCTTACTAGCTTATCTTCCATCTCAGGAAATAAAAGCCTCCAATTTGCTGGATGAAACTTTGAAAACACTGACACACAAGGATGGCATTTGCAGAGCTTCTACTGAGCTTCACTGGACAAAAGGAAATTGTTCATCTACAACCAGGTACAGAAAACTGAAAAATGGAAGAACAAATCTTTAGCCCATCAGCTTTCATATTACAGAGAATTGGTGTTCAGAACTGAACCTGCACAAAACCAGTCGTGAACAGATGCAAGGCACTCTGTGTCCTGGACCATTGTCTTCAGGAAAGGAAAAAAGAAAAGTAACATCAAAATACAAGACGTTAACAGAGACAACTTCTGAGACCTGGCCTTTCTTTGCAAGGCCAGGTTTCCAGACTGCCACATCTTACACATTTGGAGACACAACTCCATCTTCTACCTTTGCACTCTTCCCACTTCACTGGTACAGATCAGCACACTTAGGCAGTGCAGGAGGAAGCAGGATAGATGGAAGAGTTCCCTATCCACTCTGCAATGGCAGCACACTAATTCTTGCAGTGCCGGGGTGCCAAAGTTAGAACAAAGTACCTTAAAGACAAAACACAAACTGTATCCTGCTAATGATTAGTAGAAAAGTCTCCCACTTCTTTAATAAGTTCTATAAAGCTGAGTGGAAAAAAGCTGCATTTCCCTGTCATACTGTAAATTAAAAATAGAGAACAGAAGCAAAACAGTATCATTTATTACTGTGTGCTTCATTTATGTGAGGAGGCATTGTTTTTATTCATCATCTGGATGATATTTTCTTCTCTATAAAAAGCTACAAGTGTCACAACCAGAGCAATTATTTGAATGCCAGATGCATTTCTCAGTTTCCCTGTCACTTAACAACAGAAAATGAACCTAAAATGAGTAATAAAAGTTTTTCATGGCAACAACTTTAATACATATTTGCATACAGTAACACTTGGTATATATTGTATTGTTGCTGTTTAACTCTTTTGTTCTTTGCAGTTACACATGCTATGAAATTTATATCATCAAGTCTGGCTGTCATCCAGCCACTAACCAATGCCATATTACACAACTTTATTTTCCCAAAGCTTCAGTTACATTGTTTTCCTTGCATTTTATATTGCTGCTGGTGCTTCCTTAGATGGAGCTGGCAAAACCTCTCATGTCAAAACAGCTTAGGGGCATGAAAAAGAAAAGGTGACAAATTAGTGAACAGATGCTGGCCTCAGGTGAAATTTATCTAGACCAACAAGATATAGGTAGTTGAATAAACACTTGGTCATCAGGGACAACACACTGAAAATACTTAGTTTCATTTTCTATGTGCACATCTGAAAATGCCATGTTATGCGGTGAAAAAAATTAGAGACACAGCAAAGAGAGGTCTTTGTTTCTCATTACGCGTTTTTGAGAGCTTATGAAGCATGACAGTAAAGAGAGAAAGATTTTCAGAGTTCCATAAGCTGTTCATTTCTTTGTGAGTATGCTGCCTTTCCATTTTGTGCAACCATTATTTTCCCCTAAATAATTTTTTTTCTTAAATGAAAAAATCAGGTCCTGCTACTTAACTAGGCAGGTATAAAAGTAAGGCTTAAACTGTAATAATCACGTATGTATGTAGAAAGCATTGGATTGTACAAGCAACAGGGAACATAAACCACCAAAAGAAGCATGATGGCTTTCAGGGCATCAGGATTTGGCTCCTCTAGAGTAATGAATTCCTACTTCCCTGTTTCTGAGTTATAATCTGAGCTAATAAGATGAATATGCAAGTTAAATTCCATTTTCATATAGCATAGGCAAGAGATTTCTGAACTAAACAACCGTGACCAGTCAAAGCCAGCTTCACCTTTGCAGCCCAGAATTGCACCGCATTGCTATGACAGTGCAATGGAACCTGGAGACCCTTCACTGGCTCCTGGTTCAGTCACCTATCAGTCATGCAGTGTCTCTGTCTGCAAAAGTGGACACAACACATCATCTAGGCATCAGTTCCCTCTCTCTTATGTCACAGAAGGATTTAAATTGCTAAATCATAGCAACATAAACCAGTCCTGAACAGCTTTATTACAAATACTAGGAAGCTAGTTGATTTAGTTCAGAGAAACTTGAAGATTGCATGAATGGAGTTTTCCAGGGGCAACAACCACTGGTCTAACATACCTGTCTTCCAAGAAAGCTGAATGATGACAAGCACTCTGCTCAAAGTCTTCCAAGGATTTATAGTATTGAAGTAATTTACTACTGAAATCAATAAAAGAGCAAACAACTTAAATATCTGTCGTGTGTAATTCTACTCTCAAGGACAAAACCAGCATGAGCTCAGAATGACTAATGTGGCCAACAATCAATCACCTGAAATTCTGTGGTACGGAACTTGAAAATTTAAGGAATATATGGGAGAATGAGGGGAGATTTCACACTTGGGTAGCAAGATTAATCTGCAAAGAAAGCATTTAACATTATTTTTAGGTCTTCCACTTCCTGGTCACTTAAGTTTAACTGCAATTTGCAAAGTTAACTACCTGTGCTGAAGTCCCTTTTGTTCTTTTCCTCTAACTATTCACCCTCATATTATTCTTTAATGAGAAAAAAGCTGGCTCGCTCTTTTTATACGTCAAAGAAACTTCATTTTTTCTAGCAGCAATAAAATAAAATAGCATAGTCTCCCCCATTTGCTTTAAATTCCCTTCTGCCACACTGCTGATCAGGTCAGCTGACAGTTTGGTGTCAACATATAGCATGGGAAAACCCTACCCACTGATACAAACAGATTCCCAACCCCGTTGGTGGGCCCAATTCTAAGTCCTCACTAAAGGAATAATTTATTTACTAAGGGATGCTAGTCACTGCCTTTTGTTTTCCGTGAAGGGAGCAACGACTAAAAAAACCACAACAGCTGGGGGTTTTTTCTGATCCTTTGCATAGATTAATGAGGACATGGATCCTACGAATGGGCACCTATATTTAAAGTGTAGACTAAACTGGCTCGGTTTGTACTCTGTTTAGGAACCATGACAAAAGAAATACTGAAAGAGTAGTACATACCACCAGCAGCAGCAGCTATTACCCTACCTAAGGCTTTAAAGCTGAATCTGGGAAGATTTTGTCCTTGCTAAGTCCTGCCCACCACCAGAGCTTTCCACACTGAAATTCTGCATTGCTAACAGTAGTATTAAACATGCAGGGTTGCCATACGTTGCTTGGATTTCTGATCTCACAGAGCCGTGCGCTTTTCTGCCAGGACATCTGGTAGTATAATCCCGTTTGGCTGGCAAGCTGCTCAGGAGTGTTAAAATTTAATGATAGAGTAAAATCAGCTTCCTTTTCATCTCACCTAATGCTGTTTGTATACGTTTCCAGGTGCACTGCCAGACTTTGCAGCCTTCCCTTTGGGGTGGGGTGGGGTGGGGCAGAAAACATTTCATTCAAGGTTGAACATTTTGTGAAGAAAGAGAGAAAAGAGCAGGAAGGGAACTTAAAAGCAACTTCTGTCAGATTTCTCTTCACTGCAGCACATGCCCTGAAAGCTTCACCTAGCATCAGGTCATCTGTTATATCCAATTTGTATTTGACAGTCAGTAGATTGGCATTGCATTCTTGTTTCATAAGAATCTGGGCAACCAGATTCTTATCTCTGGTGTTATTGAAATTAGGTACCGGATGACGGACATAACAGACCACCCTAGGGTGTTCTTAATCAATTGTTCAATTTAGGGTTCTTTTTACTGCTAAAAAAAATAGTAATTAAAAAAAAAATTAATCCGTTATTTCCTATACTGTGGGATCCATCATCCTTTTCTTAGTTTTGAACGGAACTAAAAATGGGGAGAATTGTAGGTTTTTGCCACAAATTTATCAGTAAAGTGTTCATCCTACTTCTTGAGAGGACAGAAGGAAGATGAAGCACTATTTCAGGAAAATAACTTGTATTTGGTGGGAGGTATGTCTTACCATAATGATACATTATTTACTTTGTTTACTCTTTTCTGTATAAGCAAGACTCCATGCAGATGGTCAGAGGAGCAGAGATCAGGATCAGCATATATGATGTGAGGTCAACAGGTGCAACAGACCAGAAGACAAGCATGCCCCTCTTCAGTCCAAGGCCCTCATTTAATCTAGTCCTGTCTGTCTGGAGAGACTGACCTTACCCTCTACATTGCCTGGAGAAAGCTCCCCGTTCAGCTGTCCATTTAACTACCGCATAACCTATCCCACTTTGGGGTGAACCAGCACCCATTGGCAGTTCCTGCACCTCTGAAGGGAAGAGGACAGATAACTAGTAATTGCTATCTTGAACACTCTTTCTCAAGGTCTTACTTTGTTACCCAACCAGGCTAAACAAACAGTCTGCTCACGGACAAATGAAAGGCTGATTAAAGTTATTATGAATTTTCCAGCCTCTTTTTGTGTGATTCCCTGTGGCTTTCCATGGACAGACAAGCATTCTCACTGCCTTTATTGTGCCTCTTCAGTTACATTCGGAGGGAGAAAAGTATACAGAGAACTAGTCTCAAAAGTAGAAACTGTTGATTCAGCCCTTATTTTTTCCCTAACTATTCCTTCTTGAAGCTGGAATCAGTACTGGTGGAGGAAGATTACTCAAGCTCTGGCTACTGAACACAGAGTAGCTGTCCCACCAATACCTATTTGCCTCTCATTTTATCATCAAGTCAAAGAGGTTTTTTAGCAAAGGCCGGGAGAAATTTTTTCCTTTGTCTCAGGTTGATTACATTAGCAACTGTCCAGCAGCACAGGAAATTGGATTTCTGGCCATGTCTAAAAGAGCAAAGAATTAAAACAGACATTTTTTTTATCCTTTGACCCCTTTTTCTAGCTCTAGTATCCCGTGTTCTTGAAAAACTGCTCCTCAAAAATTTATGCTATGCTGTATCATCTATATGTTGAGACTGAAGCATCTGTTAATAAAACCCTCTATTTTCTCTCCTCCAGCTTTAGAAAGTTTAGACAGTCCTGAATCAGAAGTGTTCAAAGCTCTGTCAATTACAGCTGCAGAGGCAGAGCAAAACACAACACAGGCAGCAGATTCCTCGTTGAACTCAACATCTTGTCTCACCCTCAAAGCAATGAAGAGATCAACAGCTCTGTAGGAGATGATAGGATCACTGCAGTATCTAGGTTTGCTAATCCCCACTTTACACTGCTTTAACCTATTTTACATTAATCGCTGTGTTTATATTTTACAAGACCACTGCACTACTTCTTGGACAAGCAGTTTTTGACGCCAGTGTGTTGCATTCTGCCAGGAAGGCACATCTTGGCAGACAACTTTAAAACTGCACTCATTTAAAGCTGCACAGAGACAGGAATACAAACATATGAGGTGCACCAAGTTAGAGAGGCCCAGCACTAGAAGCACTTCAGCCTGTCATTAACCACTGTCAGAGAGACTATCAGTACTATTACTGAGATTTTGCAATGAAAAATGCCTGGTAGGAGACCAGCTTTCCTTTTTGAAGAAATTAAGTGTTCACTTGAGCTTGGTCCATTAATAAATTTAACCACCCATTTAAAGATGACACTCAATGTCTTAGGTCTCAGTGAAGCCTCTGAAATGCCAATGATGAGCATCAGTAGGCACCAGTCTACCTTGAAACTTTTTAATTTAATACCATCAAGTTGTTTCAAGGCAAGTCCACATTTAAAGTGTCCCATTTACAGTCTGTGCAATTTAAATATATATATATCTCTCTATATAAAGTATAGCTCAGCAAGTCATTTAAGACTTGATTTTCCAGACTATAAGCCTGGAAGCCCAGAGCAAGCAAAGCAGGAAACTGTCCATGGGGAATAGAGACATGTCATACAAACACTGCTGAAAGGCATAATTCTATCTGCTATCAATACAGTTCTGCGAAAATTTGCTCCTTTCAAATAAAAGGGAAAGAGGTAAACCACAATGTTTTTGAGAGCAATAGCTGAGCTTCTTGGATGTTCTTTCTTTACTCTGGGTCCTCTCCTGGCACATTCTCCAGCAGGAACACGGCTGTGTGCTGTGGTTTTGCAATCACTTGCAAACAAACCACAGAATTACCAGCAGGTAGTTCTAAACAGCAAAAAATGTGTATTTCAAAAATCACAGACTAAAGAATGATCCACTTTCCTGCAAAAAGGAGGCTAACCTTAATTCAGTCATACACTTTTGAGACCTTTATTAATAACTCTTTGGAAGTAGATCTACTTTGTCTCTGCTTCTGTAGAGACAGAGTTAAGGAAAAGCATTCCCACTCTGAATGGTTTTCCAGCTAAGCCAGTTTTTCAACAACATTTGGCTACCAAGCATGGATAAAACTAAACTCACAAGAATTTAGGAGGGCACGCAGTCAGGACAGCTGATCCCAACTGACCCAAGGGATATCTCATACCATATGGATCATGCTCAGCAACAGAACCAGAGGGAAGGTTGGTGGGGGAGCTGCTGCTTGGGAACTGGCTGGGCATTGGCAAGTTGTTGGTGAGAAATTGTTTTCTATTGCAACACTTGTCTTTCTTGGGTTTTATGTTTATCACTCTTTGTTATTTTCCTATTCATTACAATGTAGGATTAGTTTATTTCAATTACTAAACTATTCGTATCTCAGCCCATGAGTTTTCTCACTTTTACCTTTCCAATTCTCTTCCCTTCATCTTCCTGGAGGGGATGAGTGAGTGAGCAGCTGTGCAGTGCTTAGTTGCCAGCTGGTATTCAAACACAACACAGCCACAAAGAGAATGCTGCCATAAGCAAATAAAACCACCAGAAACTAAATAGGAAGGTATTTCTCTCTAAATTAGGATGACATTACAAGCAGATAGAAAGCCCATTGCAGCCTCTACTGGAATAAACTGGTTTTCTGTTCTCCCCAACTCTTCTCCATGGTTCCTTTGACCCAGATCCTGAAGTACAGGCAATAGCCCTGCAAAAGGGAATAGTGACTGCCATTAATGCTCCGGACAAGAGAAACGCTGCAGGATCTCTAGAATCAGCTGATTTCTTAGAGCAAGTGGAGATGAGATATTGGTAGATTTGACTGCCTATAAATAAAAAAGGAAGTACTTCTATAAGATTTCAAACCACAGCTTACTCTTGAAAAGACACTTCCAAGAGCCATCAGCATCTTAAGCAGAACTACGAACCTCTATTTACTTCTCTCTCCTCCTCCTCCTTCTCCCAAAAATCACAATTTTCCCCAGTTAAAGAATGTTTAGCCCTATCTTTCAACAGATTGCTCCCACAGGAGCTAGGGATCTTGCAGTGCATTATGAGTACTAGATTGAAAGCCATTTTTCATTCATCTGATTTAGCTGGAATATGGCAGTTATAGATAGAAACCAGTAAGAGTTTTCTGCTAAATAGAATTCATAAATCAATACTGTTGTCCCCTGCAATGATAAACATGCCACTCACAGATCCCGAGCATCAAATCAAGACCTATTTACAAGGTTGCCCCTGAGACAAAAACCAGCAGTGTTACACAGGGTAAGTTGTTGCTCTTTTCTCCCCTGCTGCTGCAGATATAGGGAGCCTTTGTTTGGAGGACACAGAAGGCAGAGGGAGGAAGGGAGGAGGATTGATGATGCATACAACAATAATAAACACAGTTCTATTCTATTACTAGAGCACCTGCTGCCTCCATCAGTTCAGGCTCATCCATTATGCAGCACACCAGCCCTGAAGATAGGACAGACCTGACCAGGAAGCAAGACACAGAATGAGCACCTCTTATTTTCAGATCAATGAGCTGCACTGCCACTCATTCTCTGCCTTGTTTATTGCTGGGTGAAACAAATACTAGGAACAATTAGATTAACTATCTTGTTCAAATATAGTCAGAGTAATAAAAGAAATTTGCCTTCTACAAAATTTAACAATTTAGCCTTGTAGAAAATAAATTCCTGAAGAGAAAAAGAACCCCTGACAATTATTTTAACTACTGTTACTTTTATTTTTACTCATAGTGGAAATCATGTAAGGTCTAAAATGGATTGAAAGGAATGTAATTATTTCACCATAATGCTTTAATAGTAGAAAAGGAGACTATTAAAAATATGCTTAACATTTCCAATCTAAACAATAAGAACTGCAAGTTTCAAAACATCTGCTACATTTCTACAATTCCAAAGAATCTTTTCAGTCAGCCACTTCCCTGACAGAATCAGGCCTGTCCCAAGGACATTTTCACACTTTCTTACCAATCCAGAGTACCCCAGTCATGTCAAGAGGGCAACTGAAATGCCACATTAACCATGAAGCACTGGCAGGAATCAACATTGAAAAGCATATTTAAATATCATCAGAGTTGGATTGCAAACCACTTTTAAGAATTAGTTAATTTACAGTTCTCAGATGTCAAAATGAGAGGAAAAAGTATGATTGACTGAAGTCCTTCATCAGCACATTGGTTTTCCATGTACCTCCTGACACTCAGCAACCTCCTTCTAATTTGAAATAAATTTTAAAAATCCACAGATTTGAAACTTGTCATTAATTAACGATACAACCATATAAAAAAGGGAAATATTTTCTATAAGTTACTTTCCTAAATAGGTTATTTTTAGATTTCACATATTACTGAAATAGATGAAATTAAAGGCAAATACCATCAACTTTCTCTGTTCCTTTTTAAAAGCATATAATACTGACAATGTTATGTAGAACTCCTCAGTAATATTGTACATGCAACCATGGAAGAATACTGCTGTCATACAAATTGGAAAATTAACCAGAACTGTCAGAACAAGAATTCCTGCCTAATCTACAAGCAAAACTATACACAAAGAAAGGGAAAAAGAAAAATCAAACAAACCCTACAATTTATTTAAATAATCCAGATATTCTGTGTATCAACCACAACACTCTTTTGAGAGGGCATTCACTTATAGGAATTGTATTTCTCTCCTGTTGTTTTTTAATGTGAAAACGTATCTGCATGACAGCAGGAGCTTTGTTGTTGAGTTCACACGCTCGTACAGTTTTTCAATCCTGTCTGTCTGCAAGTGCACCAAAGCCATATTAAAACCCAGGATAACCCCTGTGATGTTTTAAAAGGGAAAGCTCAGGAAGAACCCAAAGCTTCTTTCTCTGGCTAAAATTAAAAGTGTCTCTTGCAATCAGCTGACTTTATTAGGTGCAAATTCTAAACCTCTCGTGCTAAATATTGCCCAGCTTAGGCGGGAAGAAGCAGTCACCTACAACAAGCTACCAGGAACAGCTGTTTGATAACAACCTGTCATCTGGAATTAAGGGCAAGAGTTTAAGACTTCCCATGAGAGGGGGAAAAAGAAAAGGAAAAACACAAAAAAGAAACTGACACAGGTTTGTTTGCTATGAAAGCATCATTGACACCTCCCTGAAATTCAGACAGTTTCACCTTAACAGTCAATCCAGTTTCTGAATGGTTGCTTATTTCTCACTCCGTGACCAGGGGCTCAGCAGAATATGAAAAGGTTTATATGGAGTTGGAGAGGCTGCTGGAAACTCAATGTTATTTTGCCAAGACTGATTTGCTGAGACATTTGCGACCACCACATGATTTAACTATGCCAGTTAACCTGTCTTAGAGCTGATTTTTCTTCTGGTATCAAGCCCACCATTGCTAGTTTTGTACATGATGAGAGGCACCAGGTATCTGAGTATGAGCTGGTTCATTTTAGCCAAAACAGGAATATCAGCACACTCTCCAACCATCTGTTTTTACCATACCCTGCAAAGTTGGCCAAATAATTTTAAGCCCAGTGCTTTTGTAGTGTTTTGCATACTCTGCACTCTGACTCCACATTTTAAAAAACTGTTAGAAAATTTCTCCCAATTATCTTGAAGTGATACTTGTTTATACTTGTCATTCTCTACCTTTCAAAACACCACTGATTTTTACTGCTCAGCAATAAAACAAGATATTTTTATGTTAAAAGAGAGAAAGTTAATTTTCCTGCTGCCTCAACACTTGGTGGATGACAGAGGCAAGGGAGCAGAATGAAGAGAAGGGCAACCATTGCTAGATGCCTTAATTGCATAACATCGTATCCCATAAATTGTGTGCATATCACTTTCAGATGAAGTCTGATGGATTTCTCTGGTTTCTCAAAGTTTTGACCTGGGCAAAAATAAAAGACACATGAGGATAAAAATAAAGTTGCAGACAGAAAGTACGTTATGCATTAGGAACTACACATAAGTCCGTTTGATGCAGGTTAACTCCTACAGAAAAGCACAGCTGCTGTCTCCAAGAGTTAGAAATCCCACATTCATACAAACTCTAGCAACATAAGAAGAGGCCTCATATCATTTATTTGAGTGATTTCATTTTTATCTTGATGAGCTAACACCACATAATGCAAAAGCATTTACATTAGTGTAAAATTATCAAGTTAAATAAACTATGTCTCAAGAGCTAATTGTCTCTTTCTGCCTGTCTGAAGAATCATTATATAATGGAACAAAATCGGTTGTCTACTAATATGAAAAAAACAGATTTGACATCAGAAAAAATAACACTATTTTTGTATGTTTCACATCCAAACCACAAGCCAGCAAGTATTCGAATTTTTTCCAAGACCAATAAAAGTTAAATTACTTTGCGGTCTTTGGTTACTGGGTTAAAACCAGATATGCTGCTTTAAAACTTTGTCTTTACGTAGCAGGGTTTACAATTTAAACCAGACAGCAAATGCAAATGAACATCTAGACACTTGAAGCTGGATTTTGAACACTGTTCAGTACCTCTCTATCTAGGTCTGAGCTGTCTCTTGAGCCATTTCAAAAAAGCAAATTCTCTCCATTCAGTTATGCCATTCTGTCCCACTTCCTCTCCAGCTTAACTCCATCCAACAAGACCCATTTTGGCTACTTGTTAGAACGACTGAAGCAGGATTCTCTAGAGACAAGCTTCAGATTAAATGATCTTGTATGTTCATAGTTTTGTGGCTTTGTTTTGTGCTTCAGATAGCAGGGAAAGATGGAATGACTCTGTAAAATCAAACAGGCAAATTAAATAACAAATATACTGTCCCTTGTTACATCATCAACAGGTGGTGATCTTTTGCAGACCTTGTATGTAGAAGCAGGCCACTACATCTAGATGCACGAATCTGCCATTTGTGTCTTCTATAACATTTTGCAAGATAATCTTTCCAAAGCTGAGCAGAGGTGCTTACTAAGATGAAAGGCAAGGTCTTTTTCCAGACTTGTCCAGGGAAAATCAGTGACCCATGGTCACACAGCACCCATTACTCTTGTGATTTATTCTTATGAAATAAACCCCATGGGATAATGAAGAAAAAACCCAGCAAACAGAAAGACCAGAAATCAAAACTGATGCATTTAGATGAGCTGTCGCAATACTGTGCAGAGGAGATAAAACCAAAACTGAAAATACAAAGCTTATTTCAATCTATTCCTAATGCTAATTCATGATCCCTTTACCAGCATTGCCATGACCCTCTTCAAATCCCTCTGGTTTGCTTTGCCACCCATGTATCATTTTTAATCACTTCACTCTAGCTATTATAGTACAGTAATGCATTTCCTCCAGTTTATCCAGTTTTCTACTCTAAGGATAGAAAAGAAGTATTTCCACTCAGGAGAGAAAACTAATGTCTAGATAAATATCCCTCGAGCTTCCAGTTGTGTTTCTTGTTAATTTTGAGTTAGGCATGTGGTATTTTATCCCAAGGTAATAACACTACCCTAGCTTCTATTAAGATTAGTGAAAATTAAGCTGTTCAGTCCTCAACAGGGAGCTAACCGTGCCTTGACCAGTTCAGCTATTTGCAGGCCATTTCTGTACCAGAGTTAGAGAAGGTGCTACCTCTGCAGCTAATAATTCCCATGCAGGGCAAGAAGGTTGAGATTTGCTGCTTCTTTCAAATGCCCTAAAATAAATAAACCCCTTTGTTCCTTCCGCTTGTAGTAACAGAAGTGACCAGATGGGAAAAATCAAACAAAGGTTTTCCCAATTATATCCATTTTATTATAAACAGCTGTTTTTCTCCAAGTCATTGTTAGATATTACACAATTTCTTGATGGTCTTATGCACAAAAGTCTATCAAAAATAATTTTTATATCTATGCATATAAAAGGCTTTTAAGTCTTCATATTGTTGATTTGCATTCATTCATCAGCTAAATACAACTAACAATTTAGCAGACAAGATGATCTCTACAACTAGCACATTTTACAGGTTTTATCAGTTTGCAAATTCACAGAGCAGCCTCCCAGGGACCAACACTTACATGTCTCACAATCAAAACAAACAACATCTGTGGTCCTTAGAAGATACTTAGTAAACAAAACAAGGTGTGTGCTGACTGCAGCATTAGCATAAACAAATATCACTAAAATAATTTTTTCCCATACTTTAGAAGTCAGAACTATTTCCAGATTCTCAGGAACACAACACAACCTGAATCTCTGCTCAAAGTCACCTTAATGCTGGGAGATCAGACCCTAAAAAAGGACTCTGAACCAGTACCTTTCTGAATTTAAAAAAATAGCAATTTGACATAGTCACCAAACAAGATATTAATGAGGCTGTTTGCAATTAGCTTGGAAAAAAGAAACAGCAGCAATAAACCTGCCAGATCTTAGGCTGACTGCAACCCCAGAGAGTAGGAGAGAGCTGAGAAATATTGGCAGAGGCTGAGGGTGTGAGAAAGGAGAGGAAGTGGAAAGCGAAAGTGTGATGGTTTCCCAGCCCCTTCCAAGATTTTTGTCTGCAGAGTATCTGTATGTGTTAGCACAGCCCCGAGGTTACGCTGCTAACAAACAAACTGTGTGCGGCTCGTGTCCATGCTTGCCATGTGTGTGACTAAACGGGCCCTGATGCACCACGGTGGGCAGCTGACTCGAATCAGAAACTTCAGTCTCACCAGTATCAGTGGCTGCCACATCTAAGCTGTGTTAAGTAAATTACAAACGTTTAATTCTATTTTTATAATCAGTAAATCTTTAAAAACCAAGTAGCAAATTAAAAAAGTCTGAAGAACTCAGCTGGTTTTGAACATTGAACATAACCTGTACTGAAGATTTTTGAAGGAAGCTGCAAAATAAAAACAAACTTAAATTTTAAAAATGTGTTTGGAAACATTTCAGCTGCTGTTCTTTCTAGTATTTCACATGTAACTATTTGCGGTTTAGCTAGGAATTTTTTAATATTCATTTGATTCAATGAACAGATGCCAAACCTTCATCTAAAAATTCTCTGTAAGAGTTTAATTTATTTTTGAAAAGGAGCTAATAGGTTTTAAATATCTAACTCTTCTTCAGAAAAAAAGCCCAGAAACAAAACTCAGCCAAAGGTCAGGCTTGTTAAACACATATATCTATGAAATTCAGATCAGAACACTGCTTCCTGCAATTAAAACATTTGCCACATTTCCCACTGGGCTCAGAATTCAGTCATTTTGCTATTGAAACAGAGGGCAAAAACGAACTCTTTTCTAAAAGTTTAGAAACATCCAGCTGTGCAACTTCTGAACTACACAGAGCCACACCAAATATACGCGTGCTCTGGAGAGGTCATACCCCCTCCCATGCCCTTGATACTCATATGACCAAGGCATGAGATAAAAACAGTTGTCTGATCCAAAAGTCAGGAAATGCAATTCCCTGGTACGCTCTAAGCCCAAACCCACATTCCAGCAGCTCCCTCAGCCACTGCCGGACAAGCCCAGCACCACCCAGAGCTCTGCTGGAGACCTCCCTGAGGCCCTGTCACACGCCTCCCACCACCATCAGCTCCTGCCAGTGCTCCCCTGCCCAACGCCACCAACAAATGCTGAAAGGAACTTTGCAGCCACACCCAGCCTGGCTGTGAGGTCATCCAGGAATCCTAGAGAAAAGTGGAACTCAGCAGAAGGAGGACAGACGTTACAGCCAAAACATGTTCCCCTGGAGTTATGATGCCTAAGACACAGGTATCCAGGTCCAGTTTGCATCTCAGCCACAAGTTACTTTGTTAGACAAAAATCTCAACATGTCTATTGCGTTACACAAATCCAGCTTCTTGGCCAGGATTTTCAATCTCTGTTTGCATGGGGACGTATTTTTGTTGTTTTTTTAAAATATTATACTTGAGGTTAACTATTTAATCAACATATTTTTTAACAAAACAACACACCTCTCACCCGCTTTTAAAATCTAATTCTTTTTCTGGACCAGTCTCTCATGTAGTACAGTTACTTTATATAAATCAGACCACCCAATTTGCAGGTATAAGCACATACATTAGAGATGGAGGCACTCTTGACAAAACAAAAGCTGTTCAAATCTGTCAGACTAAGCGGGACACACAAAGAAAGGAATGTAGGAACCTTGGACTAACAGTTCTGTAAAAAAAATGCTAAATATCCTCAAATGTGTTATTAATTAAAAATAAGTCACCGCTGAAAATTGAGTATTTATTTGGAAGTTCCCTAAAACTACAGAATCAAATAGAAAGCTTTCTCTACAGTTAAAAGCTAAAATTTCTTTCCCTACATAGAATACAGAGATTTTTTTTTTTTTAAAATAAATTAATCTATGATTTAAAACAAACTACTCCCAGTTCCTGAGGCTCCCACTAGTTATGCAGCTAAAAAACAGGCATGCAAACAGCATGAAATACATTTCATGTACCAATTTGCCTTTGCCACCTCAGTTACTCTCTCTGGAGATGAGCTTTTCTCTACTTCTCAAATCAGAGACACCAGCAACCAGCTTTATTTTCCTCACATTTTTCTTCCTCTGTCCTCTAAGAACAATTCTCACCTTCTGCAATAGCACTTTTCAGTCCTTCAGAAAACTATACAGAATTCAATGCAGTAGATTCTTAGATCAAGTCACAGCTGACTACAGCATCTTATTTATCCTAGTGTGTCTGAATACAGAGAATATTCTGGTTAAACTGTTACTCAAAATGCAGTAAGCTAGAACCAAGAGACGTAACGGCAATCTGCATATTACCTTTTGAAGTAAATGCTGTTCCAAGGAGTAAAAAAAGAACATTAATATAAGTGTTTCCTCCTCCACTCTCTTGGCAATATTGCTTTATCTTGCATTATTCCCAGACGGCCACTTCTGTCATTTAGAGGCTCTACTGGAAAAAATCCCTTATGTTCGGAAAGGCCCTAAGAGACCAAATCATTTCTGTCTCAAAGTTGAATCAAATATCTCAAATTCAAAATATTTGAAATTTATTTAAAATCGAATCCAATAATATTCAAATATTGTGACATTAACCATTGCCAAGAACACCCCTCAATAGCAGTGGTCATTTTTCCCTTAGTAAATCCAAAAAAAAGCACTCCAAAAATAATAATTCAAAATATAAAGACGTAAGTTATGCAACTTTTTCTGTAATTCTGCTCTAAGCTTCCATACTCTCAGGGAACTAGCTCTGACATATATTGACGCTTTATCAACCTAAAAACCCCACACAAGCAGTTATACTGATGCAGAATAGCCTGATATCACTTTACACTGTCTTTGAAGGATACCGCGAGAGGATGCATAGCAAGCACAGGCCACTGAAGACCATGATTCCTTGCTTGTTCAATCATGTGGAAGCCAATAAACAGCTTCTTTCTGTATCAACATTAGATATGGATTTGTTATTGACTCTGTCAAGAACTGGCTTCTATTCTGTTTGAAAATCTCACACTGAACTAAATGAGCTTTTTTTATAAAAAATTACTGTTATGCAATAAATAATTTAGTCTGTAGTATATGTGAATGAAAAAGTAGTAGCCCTCTAACGCAAGTGTTACATGCGAAGATGGCTATCAGCAAAATGCCAAGGCCACTAAGCCACAGGATCAAAACTCACACATTTCAACTATAGCATGGAAAAACACCCCCAAAACTCCTTGACCTTTGAAATGCTACAAATGACTAGATGATACAGCAGAATGCATCAACTATGGCAGTCCATTTGCATAACACACAACTTAACAGGTTTAAAAAAAACCCAACAAAACATCAACCAACCAACCAAAACCAAAACCGACAACCAAAAAAACCCCAAACAGTATGCTATGAAAATTTAGGAGGTCCAGAAGATTAGCACACCCTTGAATTTCCTAGTGGTGCCCTAAAATCAGTGCTACCATCACTAGTAAGAGGCCACGTGCCTGATGCTAAGTGTGCTTCGTGCTGCCTTTGCAGCACCCCAGTTCTGGCCTGTTGGGCTGGTTACCAACGGAGAGACAGCAGAGGCCCCGAAATGTGGGCACAGGCTGACCACAGACACCCCAGGGCTGTTTGCAGCTTACTGATGGTCAGTTGTTGGTCAGTGAAGAACGGCAACCTTGAGAGCCTGGAAGATACTGCTTTAAGCCAACAGCAAGACAAGGAACAGTAAAAGGCACTTGATCCGGCCTAGGAAAGAAACGTCATCCACATCACACAGTACACAGGCCAGGGTCTGTAGGCCAAGGGACAAGACCCATCTCCAGGCTCCACATCTAATGAAAGGACAGGATCTCCAGTGCGAGTGGGAGACTGACCTGAAGGAGTTGTCATGGGAGTGCTGGACCTGCCTCTGCACCTGCGTGCTCAGAGAAGCTCCCCTGCCCCTTCTCCTCCAGCCAGCCCTGCCACCCCAAAGACAAAGGACCGGCTCACCAGCCATCCAGAACCACACACAGGAGTGTGGGCGGTGTTTTCCTCAAAAACTCTGGACTGGAGTTAACTGGAATTTAACTTTGAGACGTGCTTGTTCAGGAATGGAATCTAAAATGGTTCTTCTGAAAGGAGATTTTAAAAAGTGAGGTACATACAAGTTGCTTTCCCTTTCTGCCTATCCCTTATACGCCTTTAGAAGCTGAATTTAGCTAGTCTGTGCTTCCAACTGGAGTCATACAAACCTTGTGCTGCCAACTCCCGTGGTAAGGGAGAACAGTTCTTACAGCTGAATGTACTCCACCAGTTTACTTGTAAAAGATATACGAAAATAGGGAAAAAGAAGAAAAAAAAAGGCTGAGTGCTCTCTTTATATCTCATGCAAATCATATTTCTCCCTCAATTTTTTTGATGACCAATGAAATCTGCAAAAAGTTCTGGTGGCTACTTTACCCCTCTATTCAAGCCCATAACTTGCAATTTACTACAGCAATTATAATTAGCTTTGGGAGATATAAAGTGTTTACCATGTATATCTGAATGACTCGCTATTTGTCCCATGGAAAGAATAGTAATATAGCAGAACTGCTCCATGCAGTATAAATGAAAATGAAAGAATATCTGTTTAGCAGTCAAATACGTCAGAGATCCATGTTTTTTACATGACAACCTTGGTCCAAAGTAGATTATTAAAAAACCCCAACAACCCAACAACCAAACCTATGCACTTTTCCCTTTTACTTAGCCTTCAGAAAATGTTCGCTAATAAATTCTGTTTATTCCACAGCAGACAAAATCCAAGCACATAAAGACAAATATCTACATTTTCATTGCCTACATTCATGAAAATCTTATTACTTTGTTCATCCCAAATGCATAACTAATTCCTCTGCCTTAAAGATAATTCATATACATTCAAGTGTCCTCAGTCCTATTCTCTTCATTTTAAACAGTGTGTTTTAGAATTTTTATTTAATTTTTTTCTCACCACTATTTTCTCACTTAGTTATGATAACCTAAATATTATCTGAAGCCAAACCAGCATTTACTTCACTCTCATTCATTTAGTGCTGGTTTGGCTTCAGATAATATTTAGGTTATCATAACTTAGTTAAACAATTTCTAAATTTCAAATTGTCCAGCAGCATCTCAGCCCAGCTAGGCACACCCCGGATTCTCCAAAGTGTTTTATTTAGAAGGCAATGTTGTAAAATGTACTCTGGCACCTTCAACCTACTTTTCACACTACAGAGCAACACTAAAAGGATTAGAAGATTTTACCAGGATGCAGAGATGTTTACCTAGAAATCATCAGCAGCAGTATAAAAAGGCTAAAGCTGTGCTCTTGTGTCTGTGTGTGTTGTCATCCTTCTGAGCCTCCTTTATTTATGAAATTTATCGTCCTTAATAGTAACTTGCTAGTGAATGCAAGCTGCTCTTGACAACATGGGAAAGACTAGAATCTTGATCTTAAAAATCTGTGTTACTCCACACTAAGTGGATGCCCTTTTAATAATGACTAACTCTTCCCTTCACCACACAGACTGGGGGTGGAAGGCGGAATGTGCTGCTCTTTTCTTCTGCATTCAGGCTGTTCTGCTGGAGGAATGCTAAAGAAACAGCATCCTTCTCATCAAGCTCTCAGTCACATCTTTCTCTCAGGCAAAGTCAATCGTCCACACCCGCTTTAGCTTGCAAAATAAACACTAAACATATCTCAGGTAAGAATGTCATCTAAAACTAGTAGTCTCTGCAAAACGATGGAATTTATTCTGAGTATTATCAGCTTCAATTTGTATCACATGTTTACACTACAACTCTGTTGATGCATATAAAGGACAAGGTATACTTCCTGTATAAAATCTGTCATTTGGCACATAGCACCAACTACTTCATTCAGTTTTCTCCAATTAGCAATGTTTTTTTCCATCCAGTTAAAAGAACAGGGTATGTTTGGTTTACAGATCATTCTAGCACACCAAACAAAAATTTTTTGTGATCAGTGAGAAGATTTACAAAGAATGCATAGAGCATAATCATTTTTCATTTTGTGTGAAATTTCAGATCATTAACCTCTTAAGAAGCAAGTCTTCTGCACAGCTCCCCAGGACAGAGCTTCACATAGGTCTTTCTTATCCACACTAAGAGTAAATTGGCTCATCACCTCAGGAAGCAGCCTGCCTACTAGAGAAACGAGTTGCCAACCACACATATGAGCATCAGCCTATTAATAGACAAAAGCACATTTGCAAGGCAATAAATACTGTTCTTTATAATTCATGCTGATTACAAGTAAACATAAAAGACAAGGATAACTTCACCCCCCAACAATTCAAAAGCCAGTTCACTGGCTGTTGAAAAGTCTTGCTGTATGAAGAGTCAGGAAATGAAGGGGTTGGTACCCACGAGCAAGATACACTGAAAAGCAAATACCCTTGAAATATAATTTCAGAAGAAATCAAACTTATATTCTGAATTGGAAATGGGTATGTAATCAATTTTTTACATATACATGAAGTCTTTAATAGCAGTCTATTTTTAATTATATTTCAGGGATGGCCTATTTCTGGTTTCCCATTACAACCTGTGTTAATAATTCTCCTGTGAGCCTGGGGCCGAGACATCACCTCTTCCTACATGGAATACATTACACTGTAATAATTATACGTACACTCATGAGTTCTGTTTTGTACTCTTTTTTTTTTCATTCTTTATCAAAAGATTCCCAAGGCAGGACTAACTACTAGCTCACCTAGAGAAATTTTTTCCACTCTTGACTCATTCAGCCTCCTGTTCTTGAGACTGTTGAGCTACATGATTGTTAAACAATGAGGTGCATTTGGAACCAGGAGACTTATTTTAAGTCAAAGGACAACACTGACGCAGGAATAGGCGCAGTTGTAGATGCAGTCACTGATATATGTTTAAAATACATGTTGAGTGTTTCATCCTCTCTAGTCCAGCATAATGAAGTCTCTTCACAAAAACTATCCTAGTGCTGACAGCAGCCAGGATTTTGGCCACATCCATGTATAACAAGTTTCCTCTCACGACTACTGTAGACCCATGAATTTGTACAGTGCTCTTCTCTGTGCCTGTGCAAACTGTGAACTGCAACACACTGGTTTTTGTTGGTGGTATCTCAAGGCTGAAATACACCTGTGCTGGGATTAGGTTCTCCGGAAGTGAATGAAGATACACTTGTGCTTTAGCTTATGAAGCACAGTTAACCCCACTGCAGAGGAAGGTCTAACAGGTTACATAAGCTAAGAATAGGACCAGTGCAAGGCAAGTAGTTATTTTTCTCCTATCTGAACTCACATAACTGCTTAGGGGTACTGAAATGTAATAAAAAACACAAGGATGAAAACTCAAAACAATAAATTAACGAAGCTGTTTTCAGCAACACGTTTAGATATTATGCAATAATCCTTGGGTGAATACACACACCAAATAAAGATCAATACTGACCAGCTGCCCTAGCTCTATGCATCTTATACATTGAAAGAGAAAAAGACTCCTGGATAAAGAGAGCCTATGATTATGTAGGTAAAGATCACAATTTTTGTTGCATCTTAGAAGTAAAACCAGAGAGGCAGACTAAATATTAACATTGACTTTTGAGTGCTTACCTTCAAATTCATCCTACTTTTTTAACTACTGCAATGCAAGTTATGTAGAAATACTAAATATCAATGTAAAGTCCTCTTATGAATGTAACACCCATATTAGAATGTTCATTAGAAGATAATACTGGTAGATCTTGTTGGAACCATGGCAGAATTTGCACACAGAAATTTGAAGTATTCAATAAGCCCTAACAACTGCAAGAAATTCGATAAGCCCTAAAACCTGCAAGCTAAATTAGGCAAATGATTAATTCTTTGTAAGGCCTTTGAGAGCAGCTCCTACATACAAACACATAGCCTCCTAAATTATTTCTGTATTAAGTGCTTGTAATTCTAAGAAAAACTGTCTGAAACAAGCACACATTTCCAAGAGTTGCTCTGAAATGCCAAGTGGACAGCCCACATCTAGAACAGGTATTTTAGATATTTAGAAAAGTAAAGATGAGCTACCAAAGAAATCCTCAATTCTACAGCTGCTTTGCTCCATGAAGGACAAAAGTGTTACTTGAAAGATGATGTGAAAACACAGGCTGAATTGCCAGATCTTAGATATCTACATTTCTTAGAACAAGTGGTTCAGACAAATTCTGCTACGGGCAACACTAAAAGTTGATTTTAGGCTTTAGGTAAAAGAAATACAGTGCACAAATAACGAATCTCAAATGCTTTACTAGTCACAAAAAACAAAGCTGTGCTTCAGGCAAATGGCAGTAGAACAGCTGACAAAGTACATACCTTCAATGTGTTTTATGTCCCATTTTGTAACGAACAAAAATCAGTATATGACATCACTGTGGATTAGTTGTATATGAAATCACTAACTGATCAGTTGTGCATCAGTTTACACATAAAAGTGCGAAATCACTTTTGTTTTATCAAAACAGATTACGGTAGGCACCACATTCCTTCTGATTTCACATGTTTTGGTGCTTATTCACAGTAGAGAGGAGTGGAGAATCACAACCTCTAGAAAATTTTCACATGAAGGTGATTACATAGACCAAAAAGGTCCTGACGAAGCAGGTCAATGTAGTTGGACAATCCAAAATCTTTGTTGCAAAGCTCCACAATCCAGCTCACACAAGGACTCTTGGCCTCATCTCTCAGATTCTGAAGCTGACAGACTGAGTGCCCTGCTCTGCTGTTTGAAGACTGCTAAGAAAATCTTGCATCTTTCACTAGTTCATTCTTTTGCACTAGTCATCATCCAACATGTGCAGCAGCTGGATAAACAGAGGTTTGCACTGAACAGAAAGATTTCTTTTGATTTGCAATGAAAACCATTACCGGCCATCACAGCTCACCTGATATGGAACCAATAACGGTTTTAAATGTCAGGCATCAAAGGAGTCTAAGCACGGAATCCAGCCTGAGTTCTGGCATTTATGCCTCTTAAGACACATATTCAACAGAGGAATACTTCCCACTTTTGCACATGTAAGACTTCTCATACTTGTGTTGCAGTCCTGACTAAAACAGGATCCAAAAAAAAATATTGGCCTCAAACAAAGAGTTAGGGAGGGTTTTTTTGTTTTGTTTGGGTTTTTCCATGAGGAAGCAATAATCTTCCTTAAAAGGAATGCATTCTCTTCCCATTTCCTTTTTTTCTGGGATTTTATTAAATACCTAATGGACAACTATGAGCACTCGACATCTTCAGCCACCTCATTCTCAATTCCTCCTTAAAGGCTGCTTATGGACAGAAGCCAGAGAAACCATGTTCTGGTCTTTATGGTCTTTCTTATCATCCCTTTCTGCCTCACAAAACAGGTGTCCCTAACAGAACCAAGACGTGTAAAGTAGCTGTGAACCTATACAAGCCCAGCTAATGATAACTACATAAAGTCAATGACAGGAGTGAGTCAGGGTGGCTTTCCGTATAGCATGGCACAAACAATCAGATGCATTATGTACATCTTCTTCTGCATTTAAACCAAAAAAATCTAAAAATCATACCACACAACCAAACTAAGCTCAGCAAAACACACTAGATCCTGTCACTCTGTTTAAGGACTAAAATGCAATGTAAGCCACTGCAAAGCAAAGGGTCATGAACACCTGCAAGACGTCCAGTGAAGCAGAAAGCAAAATTCAAAGCACTAGCATGGCGCATGTAAAGGAAGCTGGGTGGCTGCCGGCAGTAGTAAGGGAAGAACAGCAAGCATGGGATCTTAGAAGAAACAGTGTTAAGTATACTTGTATGTGTCTGGATGGATACTGATGTATCAACCAGGAAGTCCACAAACTTCCTGAGAGAAAGCTACATAGCCAGAAATCTAGGCAGATGCCTACAGAAAAACACAAAGAATGGAAGGACCAGCTTAGGTCACAATATGGATCTGCTGAAGAACACCAGTGGTAAATGGCTACCACCTGAACTTAACAGTTACTAAGCAGTGGTCTTTCTGTCCGTCTGTTTTCCACCTATCCAGCAGACTTCAGTCAGCTGCTTTCTAACTTATCTTAAAGAACACTACGGGAGACAACACAAAAAATCATGGAAAAGAACATTCACTACACTGCTCTCAGCCATTGAGCCAGTTATCTCACCACACAAGGCAAGCAAGTTGGTCAGCCAAAATCTACCTTTGAAAATTCGAGCTGGCTATTCCTAATCACCTCCCTGTTCTTTATACAGCTTCAAACGGCTTCCAAGATAATATGTTTCTGCCATAATCTTCCTGCAGACAAAGGTCAGGCCAGTCTGCCTGTGTCACTCTCCTTCAGATCATTCTCTTACGGGATCACTCCTACCAGTTTGCTGAGCAAGTTGAAGTCTGTTCTCCTGAAGTCCGGTTCGTTCCATTATTATCTTTCTTTTCACTGACAATTTTAAATGTCATCATTTCACAGCTGCAGCTGCCAAATCTGTCATCAACCCAAAATCCATTCTTAATTACTCGGGAGTAGTGGGTCTGACAGAACAGCTCTACTAGTCAGCTTGTTCAACAAAAAAACAAGCTCGGTGTCAAAAGATTCAGAAACAATCACCAGGGGTATGGGCTGGAGCTTCCAGCCAACCATTTCATCATATGGAAAACCGTAGGATTACATTTGTTTTACATAAGATCTGGTGAGCTCACAGTCAGAATGCACAGCACTCTGGCTTTGCTCTTCTCTCATGATGCACAGAGGAACCAGTTTTATGGAATACAGAGGATCCAACACAGAATATTTCCCGGACACAATTTCAGGCATGACTTCCATAAGGGTCCAATATACCTTTAGCAACCATCTGAATTCTTTGGAGGCTGACAACCTTAATTTAAGTGCATCAGGAACACATGCTTATGTCTGTCTAGCTATTCAGTATTCTTAAGAAAATGGAAAGAGAAGAAATGAAAGAGGCAGTCATGGCATTTGACAGCATAGTCTTTGTTCATCTTTTTGAGGATCTCAATCTTTGGCACACACAGAATTTTTAGAAGGATTTGACTGTCACAGAGGGAAACAGGGTCCAGATGTCCACTACTCAAATAACAGAGCCAGTGTAGAGTTGTTGGGGAGACAGAGTGAAAGAAGTCTGGTATATTTATGTCCTGTTCGAGTATTAAAATATGATTGTTTAATGAGAAATCTGAATGAATGTCTGGATTTTGACAGCTGAAAGAAGGACTCTGAAAAACTGGAGACTGCTAAAAACTACACTATGTCTAGACTAATGTTCAAGCACTTTTTTTTTAAGGTCAGGTGGAGATCAAGCAAGGATAAAATATGGAGGTCATCTTCCATAAGAAGACCTTCATCAGGAATCCTTTCCTCAAGCTTTTCAAGCGGCAGAGTTCTGAAATCACTTAGTAGGCCATCTCCTCTGCTTGGACAGACACTCATAGTGCCATGGGTCACACGATCATGTTCAAAGATCTGCAGAAGGCTCCAGCGTCTTACGTAGTTAGCTGGTTTTGGCTTTTGTGGACACCATGTTTCAGCTTCTTAGGGCATCTGCTCCTTGCAAAGCTATCTTACCATTAGCTAGGAGCACACTGTCAGAAGACATGCACACTCCTTTTCCAAAGTGGCTTCATGTCTGCTCTTTTGATAGTCTACAGTACAAACCATTCAGCTGACGAGAAGTTTGCCAATATTACTTTTCAGTAAATACCTTTCCCAACTAAATGCTGGTAGCCCTAGCCATACTTTGAGCTTCCTTTCCAAAGCAAGAGAGCTGTATGAGTCAGAGATGAGAAATGAAACTTCATACCATGCTCAGTATAAAACATCGTATGAAAACACTGAATCAACAGAGACATGCACACCTCCAAGAGGACTTCTGGAGCAGCTATGCACAGAAATACTGTTTAATATTTCCCAAGCTACCTTCCTGCTACTAAAAGTCACTCCACACTTAAGGTCCAAGTTGGAAGTTCAAAGCAGACTGCACAGATATCAGCGACAATTACTGAGAATTTCAAGAATGTGTAATCTTTACTGACACCTGGCAAAATAGTTGTTAATGCTAAGACCTAGAAATCCTTGCCAAAGAGGCTTAAAAATAAATAAATAAGGAACTGCAGTCATCTGATGTGCATTTGCAGAATTGCTGTGGAAATAACAGGGTCGTCCCTGTGTTCTGTCCTCACAATGCATACTTATAGCGTTGCAAGAGTTGTGTCAGGCCCACAGAATCACTACAGTTTGGATGCAGCTTGAGAAAAGAAGTATAAGAAGGAAAAACACTGAATGAACAGAAGGAAGGACTAGAAAACTTAATGATAATGCCCAATGATTCAGCTAGGTTGTAGCAGAACCCTGCATCAACATAATTAGTGAGCAGAGCTAGCAAAATTTTTCGTACAGACACCTTATCTGACCCCCAGCATATGATAACAGTTCTACATGCTCTTGGTCTTTGCTCTGTGAAACAAATAACACTTTCCTTAAGGACAGAGTAAGTTTGCAATTTATACTCCCCCTTCCCTTTCCTATACTGCGTGTATTTGGCCATTAAAGCCATAGATGATAAGAAATACAGTTCTGTACATCTGTGAAGGTCCATCTATAATCTATAATCATGAGGACACAATTCTATTCAAAAGATAGGTAACATTTTTAGGTAGGTACATTTTTCCTCAATAGCATCCCTTCACAAGGAGGGATAGAAAAACATGGGCTTACTTCTACCCAGTGACTGTCCTTCATCCCTTTTCTCACTCAACCACCTCTAGCATGCAGTATTAGCAAATAGTTTTTGAAACTTTCTAGAACCATTTACAAGCACAAATATTCTTAATAAGTAGTTACAAATGTGTGGGCATAAAACTCACAGAGAATGTGGTATGAAGGGATTGAAACAAAGGCATCAAAACAAGATGAAAGGCTACCAAATATAAAGGAACTTGAGAAAAAAGTTTCCTTTCACGCAAAAACAGGGAGGACTTTTGCAACGGCTGTTATCACTGATTACTGAAAGTCAGATAAATAACATATTTAATGGCATTTCATCTTACAAATTATGTTCTATCTGCTCAATTTCATCTGAATTGGCCCTGTAGTATTAAACCAGTTGTATATTTGAGTCAAAGTAAACATTCACAAACCTGAGAAAGAGAACCAGTTCTTTTTAAACTACGCAATACTGAAAATGTCTTCCACTATTGTGGAAAGCCTACTAGGACAAGAGATTTTTTAAACAAGAAACAATGATGTTGCAGTTTCCTTTATTAGAAAATAGAATAGAATTTTCTGAGAGCATCTCTTCAACTTAGTTATGACTGTAACATTTTCCTGGCTTATATGGGCATTCTGATGTCATCACACAGCTGGCTGCTTGTTTATTTTCATTTAGTTAAAACTAACCAAAATGTCTTGAGGTTGTTAAATTACCAAAATGCACACATGGTACAGGAGAAGGCTTCATGTGTATACATTAAGACTGCAAGAAAATTAAAATAATTAATAGATAAAAAAATCATGCAATACATTCAGAAATGGAAAGTCTAAATCTCCTAGTTACTAAGCCATCAGTACAGAGAACAAAAATAAAACACCAAAGTTCAAACACAGTTTGAATGCAGCACCTGAGAACTATCTGAGCTCTACTCATTAAAGTAAGTAAACTATACAGAGAAAATGCCATTAAAAATATTTTGATGGCTAGTTAGTAATATCAACAATGTTTCTGTCTCACAGACACTGCAACTTCTATAAAATGACAGAAACAAGTTATGCCAACATCTGTCCAACTTCAAACAGCCTAAGCTCAAATCAATGGAAAGTCAAAATAGAACATACTTATTTGGATTTGGTAGGACAAGACTAAAATATCCACTTTACAGTGAAACACAGTTCTTTATTTTTACCCCCTGTGAAAATGTAAAGTGACTCTAAAAAACCCCGAAACCAAAAGTGCTGTCAACAAGGTCTTTGCTCCCATGTCCTTTCTGCTCCTGCTATGCCCAAGGCACAAATCTTGCACAACATCATGCGTGCAGACTGATGGATCCCAGAAAACTAACCTCTCCATAAAGTTTTTCCAGGAAATGTTTTTGGCATGCTAGTGATAATTTCCTTTTCTTGACAAGCATTCCCTACCCAACAAAAACTCTTGTTTGGCACGCAACTCTGCAGAACACCTGTGCTTTTTGCTCCATCCAGCAGATCCTACACTATAATCAGTCTCACTGATCTAGCTACCCAAGCTGTACTCAGATGACAAAACAGCTGTTCCATTATTTTCTTCCACGTTATTTCAGGTAAAATACCCAACAATCAGCAAGTGCACATTGCAGATTAAAAAACTCAAGAAAGGGGTTCTAATGAACGTCCAATATCCCTATTGCCCCAGAAACGGGATGTCCTACTGAATTTAAAATGAGTACTAGGCATGTCTGCTATCTCGACCTTAAAACTTGATTTAGGATTAACAAACCATGCCTTTCAAAAAACATCTGACACCAAAACACAGGATTCAAGTGTGGACAAAGGCTTGCCCCTATCACAATGCAAAAATGAGCAAGCTGCAGAGAAAGTAGGTTTGCCTCACTGATGTTGTAACCTTTACAGAATTAACTCAGACAACAAAATGAAAAGGTTTCAATTTGACCAAGACTTCCTGATGCCCATGTAACAGTCTCACATCATGCTAGCTCAAAGCTGAGAGACTTGAAGACATGCTACACACCAAGACATATGTGAACCGAGACTTTCATAGAGTTTTTCATTGTTTATACAGTTGGTAATCATTTACTGCTAAAGGCAATATGCAGTAAAGGTTTTTTTGTTGAGGTTTTCCTTTTTCTTTTTTTTTTTTTATGAGTTGATACCACATGTTTTTACAGACAAAAGAAAAAAATTCTTTAAAAGCCAAAGCAGCCAGATTCATTCTGGAACAGAGCTTGCAAAACCCAATGAACCACATCTGCAGAGTAACTGCAGCAATGATATAAAGTGATTCCCACTCGTTCATGGTTCCTGTGTAAGAATGTAGAAGTTTATCCCTTTGTCTTAACACAGCACTGTCTCTGACAAAGGCTCTTCCTGCCTTGGATACCCTTTAATTAGTTTACTTCACACCCTACTAAAACTGGTTAAACATTCCCACTGCATCCACCAAACCAGAGTCTACATCCCATGTGATTCTCTATTGACACCTCTACAAAATTTAGTAACTCATATGAAACTGGGGCAGGTGAATGAATCACGAATAATCTGTAACTCTAGCAGTAAATTTCACCGGCTTGGAAAATTAAATATCTTGGACTAAAGCAGTTCCACAGTGACTTCAAGGAGTTGCACAAAAGTGCAACTGACTCCATCTCCCAGCTTTGAGCAGTTAAGCTGTCTCATTTCAAAGCAATTCCACAAGCTGGCTCTAGCTCCAAGCATTCCACATTTTAAGAAGTGTTGGGGTTTTTTAACACAAGCCTGCAATAGGAAGCCACACATATTCAGAAAGTGAACTCTGAAAGCAAGTCACAGACTTGACCACAGACTACTCTGAACCAAAACATGGATGTTTGACAGGAAAGCACAGTCTATCCCTACAAAAGAAGGGCTTCAGTGTCTTACCAAAGAAATCCCTTGGGAAATCCAAGAAGCCTGTTTTGTCTCTCACTTCATCTGTTCATTGTAGGGGGGAAAAATTCCATCTGTGCTTAGGAAGTTCTCAAATCTGGCACTACAGTCTGAATGCTGTTAAATTAGCGCATTCATTAGTAGTGTTTTGGAAATGTGCCTATACATTGTGTGAGGAGGAGTAAGGATCTTTCATTTTTTTTTAAAAAAAGAGAGAGACGGAGAAAAATTGCCCCAAGCTGGTCTATCCTAACATTTCAGTACCACCAAAAATTGTCATAGAACTTCCCATTATGAGCTTTTACACAAAACAGATGATCTCAGGCATCAGAATAACTGGTAGCACAGTTACAACTTGACCATATGTGCTATATCTCCTGAAAAAAAGAGCATATATTATAGATCTTCGGCATATTGTTGACTTCTTTGCTTTCCTTTCGGATCTTTATTTAGCCTGGCACAAGTATGGGCAGCTCTCCCTGCACACCGCTATGGATACATCACAAAGAATAAAGCTAGCTAGCTTTTGCATTTTCAAAAGAAGCACAAGAAAGCCCCTTTCTCAGTGCTGCCATAGGTACCTGACCCTACCTGCCTTTCCTATTGCATTTCACCTACCGCCAAAAACTTTTACTTTTTACACTTATTTGAGTATGATCATCTGGTATAAAAAAGCCACTTCCCCAATTTTAGTCGTGCTTATGAAAAATTACTGGTTACTTTCTCATACAGCCATTTAAAATAATTAGTGAACTTGGGTTTTGCTATCCCTGGGAGTTGTATCCTCTTGGTATTGACTACACTGGCTGTGTTTTGACACTTGGCAAGGAAGGCGATTCCCACCAACTAACTGCCACCTAACTTTAAAGGGTTTTCCATCAGCAGCTCAACCTAAGAAGCCCAACTTGACTTACAGGCTTCTAAGAAAACTAATTATTTCCTTTTCTTGATGCACCATATAACTTAAGGCATCTAATATTACTCAGCTTTCATTATTCTCTCCCCAGTTTTAAGACCTGACACTATCGATGTACGTATTTCTATATGCATAAAGGTGCTCAAGATCTAGTTTTACATTATTTGTATTTCAGCCTCTGCCTTTCCCATAACTTTAAAACTCCTGCCTACATGTCTTCCATCTGTGGATCCAAGTTTTAAGAATGTGAGGCTCATCAGCAAAGGACTTCTCAAGCCTGAATCTGCAAGCACTAAAGCACATCAGCAGTTTTCCACAGAGAGTTAGAAGTCCTCTGAGTGCAGCAGAACTACTTGGGTGTGTAAAGTTTCTTATGCACTTAAGGGCTTTAGGATCTGTCCTCAGTTTTTAAAGCAAGTTTTCTGCCAAAATGGCAAGGAGTTTCACAACAATCAGCAGTTCTTGGGAGATTTCCTCTTCTTGTTCTAAATCTTATAAGAACAGCTGTTCTGGAGAAAACTTGGCCATATCTGAATGTCCAGACAGGCTCCAAAACCACAGGTGCAGGCTCCAAGCCAGGGATGTATATGTTAAGTCTTTCTGAAATTCAATGAGATTCAGGTTTTCTCCTTTCTCCAAGTACAAAGCCACCCACTACAGAAGGCACAGTGATCAACGATTAAGCTTCGGCAATGGATATGTAATTGTTGCTCACATGGTACAGCCAACTCTATTAATGAGATTTAGAGTTGAGACAGTTTAGCAAGACTTTTTGCACTGTTCTCACTACTGACTTGTCCTATTGTATTACCCTGTATTTGAGTGTTTTAGTACTGCAGGTCAGTAGGGAAACAAGAAAACTAGACCATGCGTTGTGTGGGCAGGGTTCTCAAGGGCAGAGGGCTACCTTGCTATATCACTAGAAAAGGCATTTGTTCAAAGCATGATTACAGTATTACACATGCTGTAATCAGCAAACACTGGCTGGAACAGCCCTGAGAGTAATTCCTACTGAAGGTTTTGTTCTTTGTAAGCTTTACCAGTTAGCACTAGACATGAAGAAGACACTTCACTGACATTAAGATAATTCATAAGACCTACACATCTTTCTCAGTTAAAAAACTTGGCTTAAAAAAAAAAAAAAAAAGAGGTGTTCTCACCTAAAGTTGTAGCAATTCTTGTAACATTTTTCAGCATACCTGTCTTTGATCTCCTCCAACAGAAAGTTTGCTGTTAGTGAAAGTTTTAACAAGCCAGACATTTTTTTTCCTGCCATTTACCACTGAGAGCAAATCTGGATGGAGTTCTTTAAATCTTTCTTAATTCATTTATATTAATTTGACAAAAAGCATATTAATTTGTTCATATTACTCTACTCGTGTGTTGTAAGACTTGAAACCACATGTTTAGTTACTTATTTGAGTCTTGTACCACAAACACCTTCTCTAGAAGTCACCACAAATGTACATACACAATCCAGTCTAGGAAGTGGAAAAGGTGAAACAATTTTAGATACTAAAGTTTACGTTATAACATTATTGACTCTGTGGCTAAATTGTTCCTTGAACTGTTTTTTGCTCACTCAACTCAAGACCAAATTTGCTTCGGAGGGTGACCTTTATAGTCTTATTATTTTACAAAACCTCTCATGTTCATAACACTGAACATCACCAAGTGTGTTTTATTAAAGGCTGAAAGAATATTCTATTTTATGCAATATGACTCAAGTCCCACAACAAGTAGATATCAAAATGGCTTAGTTTTAAATAACCATTAAAAAATCAACCCTGAAAAACTGCTTATTCAACACTTGAAACAGTCTGGATTGGAGAACAGTAGGAAAAAACCTCAAAATGATCAGAAAAATAAATTAAAAATACTCTCTAAGTCACATTCCAACAGCTATAGATTATTCATTCCTACATACAAACCATATTGAACTCCCAGGTAGCACCAAACTCCAGTACTACAGCAGTGCTGTCTTCACAACACAAGAAGCAGCTCCTAGAATTTTGCAGCTTGTAAGGTGCAGGTGGAGAACATAAAGTGGTCTCTAATGCTCAAATATCCACTTTAAATTCCTTGTCTGTTGTTTGCTTGTTGGAGTTCAGTAATATCTAAGGGAACAACTTCAGAAAGGATCAAAGAAACTCAAACAAAACCTATGACAGTTTTTCATGCTCTTAACTGTACTTTGTCTCCCTTAAGGTGCAAATTGAACTGTATAATAAGATTATTAAAAGTCAAGAGAAAACAAGTTGTCAGCTCTCTAGAGCTAATGGGTTAAAACTAAAGCTCAGGGTTCATGGATTACTATAGAAGCAGCAGATAAATGCTTTTACTGACACCTCTATCCCTTGATATCTCCCAGCCAGTGGTGACTGGCAATGGACAGCAGCTATGTGCTAAATATGGCTGGATTTGTCACACCTAATTGCAGTGGGTTTCTCCTATCATCTTGTAGGTGGGAGCTAGCAAGGAGACTTTTCATGGTATGACTAATTAAATTAAAAGGTGTCCAAATAGCCAAACCATTTGTCATGGTCATTACTCACACCAAAGTCCCAAGTTGATTTTCAATCAGTATTTTCCTGGCTTGCAGTTTTCTTCCTCTGCTTCACAGAGGCACGGGTAATGGCAAAGAGTACAACCTACATATCATGAGGGTAGCACAGGTACTGGGAGCAGAAATGCGAGGCAAAACCTACTTGCTTTATAAAGGATAAAGGTTCTTCAGGAGATATGGGTGCACATTTCCAACAAAGCCTTCACCATAAAACTGACATGGACTTGAGAACTCATGAAGAACTACAGAAGCAGTTTAGAAAGCAAAGGTCTTAAAAGTCAAGAAAGAACCTTGATTTTCCTCTCTTTGCTGAACAGGAGAGCACATTTTGCTATCCCAACACAGCTCCCAGTTATTTTGCTGATAGGAAGAGCATTACATAAAGTATGAACCTGATGGAAATAAATGATACAGAAGATTATGCCATCTTCAAGCTTTACTTCTAGGGAGGCTGATTTTGTTTCCATACAGAACTCCAATCCCTCCACTCTTTCAGAGCATTAATTCCAAATATTTCTCTGCTTTAAGTCTTCCATGTTAGAAACAAAACAATGCCACCCACCAAAACTTAGGCATTGGTCTCATTCTAGACCACAATGAAATGCTGTGGAGAGGCAATGCTAATGGGATGAAAATCAGTCAGCATCTTTCATAACTTTGGAGGGAAAACATATTAAAAAATCCAGACAGAATTGCTCTAAACTTTTCTAAGAGTCACAAAATTTAAAAAATATGTTCATTCTAGCATTCCCAAGGGTCATCCTGACATGTCTTTTGTTTAAATACAAGTAATATTGGAGAAGGAGAGAGCAGAAAGGAAAGTGGACATACCATATGCATATATCTACAAGTGGCAACACTCCCAAACCTGCCATATAGATTTACTGCATCATCTGTGGCTCAGTCAAAATTCATTAGCTCCATATGACCGTATGTGAGTACGGGAGAGGGTGTGTGTGCATATTCACACATCTGCTTTCAATCGTTACACAGAGGAAATCCTACACAGTAGACACATGAAATGTCTTTACAACCTGTACAAAAGTGTGAAAGAGACAGAAAGAATGTAAGAGAGGGAGATTTTTTTTCTCCTAAAAGGAGGACTGAGCTGCAAAAATGAGTCACTACATACCAAGATTGTTTCACATTTCTACTAAAGCGTCAGTAAAGTTTTGGTTTAGGGACTGAAAGCAGTATGTTAGGATGAGGTATACAAAAGATAGGTGGGTTTTTTTGGTAGGAATTAGCAACTACTATCATACCAGCCTCTTGAGAAACAACTCAGAGTAAGCTCAGTTCTGTTAACCAAGTCTTCAGTGAAGACAAGTGTGACACGTGATGCTGTGTTCCATTACAATAAGCAAGAAGATTCTATTTTCTATATTTAACTATGACTATAACAAGCAAACAGAAGGTGTAAGGGAGTGGGAGAAGCCAAGCACATAGCTTAAAATGTTAAGACCTAGAAAAGCCTCCGAATGACTCTGCACTCTCCATTCACTGAATCTTGTGCCATGTAATGGGCCAATTCAAGTTCAAGCAGCAGGTACCCCAAGGACCTAACGAAGACAGTAGTTCCCAGCTCCAATCCACCTGGCAGGGCTCTCTGCTCTACATGAAGCTCCACCAGAGGCATTAAGTCATTCTGAGTCAAAGAATTGTTAAATGAACAAGGCCAAAACAGTGCTTACAAATGTTGTCTTTCACACCAGACTGCAAAAGAATTAACTACTTTGATCACAAGCAACCTGCCAGTCAGAGACAGTCTTTAGCTTCAGTCCCAACCTTGGTGGCAAAAGCATCCTACCTACACTTCTCACAAAAGAGTTTGGGTAGATAAATGGAAAGACAGCCACTTTCATCTCTCTATAAGTCGTATAAAAGGGAGGACTCCTCCTTAGCTGTAAGTCTTCACACAATGTAACTTTGTAGTTAGTAAGAGGTTGGAGAGCTGTCCTAGTTCTATGTACATTTAATAAACTTCTGCATTTCTGCCCCAGTTCTGCTTTTGAAGCAACACACATAGGTCTGAAGAAGAATACAACAAATGCAAGTGATATTTTACATAATTTTATTGGAAAAAATAAGTTTTAAAAGACAAATAAGATTCTACAAAATAGTAGCTTGTATCTACGGATATCTATGTGTTTCTTTGCTGGCTGTTTCTTATATTAACTGTGTATTTAGAATTGCCAAATCTTTTCACATTTTCAGTTCTTTTTGGAGAACTTCTATGCCAACTCAATCCGAAGACTAACATCATAAACTACTTGGGAGGGAATTTTTAAATGAAACCAAGTAAGAAACAGTAGACAATTTCAAAGCTACTAGAATTCTACAGGCACAGAACAATACTCATACAAACATCTCCTCAGTCAGTTGCTCTTGTGAAATAGCTTTAATTATTGAAATTTTCCTGGCACAACAGCACTCCTCCTCTAGATGTTTTCCTGTCTCATATAAGTCTTTTAGGACAGTAACTACAACAACTATAAATAATCACTGTATATTAAATTCTAGGAGTCAGGTGATTATTCTAGTTATTTGCCACTGTGTTTTCTTTTGTATTTTTCCAAACACTTTTCCATGTCATGCAGAGATACATTTTCATACAGAACACTTAAAATACTGAAGAAGAAACATAGTAAAGCTGCTGAAAACTGAATACTTCCTAATATCCTTGTTACACACTGTTGGTAGTTTCAGACAGAGAAAATGCCATCTAAAAAACGTTATCCTGATAATAAGAAGCTGTCACATCACAGTGTTTTGTTTGGCACCATTAAAAAAATTTCTTTGACCTTTATTTCCGTTTATTCTTTGAAGATGCTAATCAATATTACTAACAGGGAAGAGAGAAAAAAAGTCTATACATTTGTCTGTATCTACTGTATTACAGATATTTTAGAAGTGTGCAAATAAGAGTGATTTTTATAATAAGGAAAAAGAAGTAGGCACTTTTAACCTACCATTTGACAAGTTCTCCCACAAAATACTCAACTCGACAGGGAAGTAATTTTCCTTGACTAGTCTCAGTGGGATATTCTTGTCCAAGTCCTCTATCATAATACTGTTTAACACAAAACAAAAGCTACCTTTCCAATCCTGATACTTGTCAGCCACAACTTAGGCCAAAGTCACACTTTTATCAGCAGTGCCATTTTTCCTGTCCAGTGTAATAGCCTGTCTCGCCCCTAAACCTGGGACTCTTCCTGCCACCATGTACTCTGACCTTTAGAGCTGAGCAAAACTAATATACCAGCATAAATTTGCTGATGACATTTCATAGCAGTCATTAAAAGATGAAGTATCCAAGTACATAAGGCCTCCAAATTCTTTTTCAGAGGATTTAAACCATTGTATTACAGCTTATTAGAAATGCTGGTATGATACTGATGAGACAAGATTTATGGAAAGTCAAACATCAGCACTACCCCAAATTAAAAAATTTGTTTTAATTTATAGTCAGAGGCCAAACATAAATCTATTGTTTATTGTTTGGCTGCCCCTTCCCCAGCCAGAGATTGCACAGTGCACTGCAAGAGACCATTCATGGTAGGGCCATGAAGAGCAGCAGAGAATTTTTTAAAAAATTTTTAAAAATTAAAAAGAGACACAGATCAATAAGGTTTAGCAGGAGCTATTTGCAGAACATCCATTCTCAAACTGTGTCTTCTCCATGCTCTTGACAGGGCAGATGTGTCTGAAGGAGAATAGTTACTTTCCATTGAATTTCCAACGTCTCCTTCCCTTAGAGTCTACTGAATTTGTTGCAAAATTTGAAATATGTCAAATTTTCTTGGGAAATGACATTCTTTGATGTTAGATCCTTGTGTGCTTTCAGGTCTGATCAGCAGGAAGGCAGATTTAATCCTTGAAACAGAGAGCAGGTAACAAGCAAACTCTAAGTGATGCCTGGGTGTTAGAAAAACAAATTGCTTGTTGGTAGAATTGCCTTGTTAAGGTTAAAGGCTTGATGTTTCAGTGATTTCAGACCAGGGTGGAGGTTAACAAAGCTTGGGAAGATGGATGCCCACAGATGGTGGACACAAACAATTTGCAGGCCACAAGGACATTTGACAGAACTCCCAAGATAAGGAAGAAACTAATAAAGCCAACTCAGCAACTGCACTGAAATCAGGTCTGACTTGGTAAAAGATAATTCTAGCGGGGGAAGATCATCACCACAGGCTTGTAACCACCAACCCAAGAAACTCATTGACTCAAAAGAAGAGAACAACTGAGCATGGGGACTAAATATCATGAGAAGCAAGTAGCCAATAAATATTAATTTCTTTGTTTGCTAAAACGTATAAATAATAAGAAGTTTAGATAGTTGGTGTGCTTGATTTGTGGAATACCCAGGCTTCCACAATTCCAAAAGAAATAACCAATGTTTCTCTCAACTGTGTAATTACTGATATGTTGCACACCAGGTAACAAGCCTGTTTTTGTGGACAATACTTTGAAAAGCCACTCAAAGCCTTCCCTTGTGTTAGCACACACCTGCTTCTCAAGTCAACCACCCTCTACCTGCTGCTGGCTTACTGCTATGTCTTGGGTCACTGTAATACAGAGCAGAAGTCACCATGATCCGCGTGAGGCAACTGGCAATGCCAGCACTCGGCCCTGCGTGGGAGTGCTACATGTGAGCGGGATCACCCTCTCACCACCGAGAGTGCTGCAACGCTCATCTCTACGGTGGGACTCAATGCCAAGAGCAAGGTTGCTAGGTAAAATCTCTTTAATAAATACAGCAACCTTCAGCTTTAAAAAAGGAGAAAATTCAGCAGCAACAGGGTTGTCCCGAAGCCCATTCAACCTTCATTAATAACGCAAATGCATTAACGTTAGGGTTTGAAAAAATACAGTAAAATTTGGCTGCTAGGAATACCCTTTAATTGATGAGCCATGTAAAGCTGAGTGGGAAAACTGCACTTTTGAAATGAGATTATTACCAATTTCTAAATTAATCAATGACAACCCTTGTGTGAAACAGCTGGCACCTGTATTTCCTACAGCTATAAGTTAGAAGCACACTTCCAGTAATTTGTTAATACTGAACAGTCAAGAAAAAAATTAAATAATTCTTTGGATCAGTAAATCTGTGAACAAGAGCTTTTATTTCCCCCTTGCTTAACTAACAAGAGTTAGAAAGCAAAAGGATCACAGCATCTGCCACAGAGAGAAAAACTGCATAGCAATGAAAGCTTTCAACATCCCACAAGAAAGCAAGCCAGCAGAACACACAAAGGTTTAAGTAACTGCAGTTTAAGAGTGCTTTTTCACATCACAGATTCAACACACATGCTCACTAAGAATGCCACTTAGCTCCAAAAACCTGATTTACAGCCAGACTTTTTGAATTTCTGAAGGATTTGATTTTTTCTTTTTTTGGTAATAAGGACTTCAGCATCATGTTCTGCAAATAGGAAACTTTTGCTATCTCAGTCTTTCAGTACAGTATGTGCATGATTTTGTTGTTTTTAGGAACTGGCAGATTATTAAACCACTAGACAGGTCCATAGGAGTGAGTGGGTTGAAAAATGGAGAAAAAACTTGGGGGGCGTAGCATTCCAAAGATCAAATGGTATCAAATATATCATTGTGCAGCCATTTGTTCCCAGTTCTATTGCATGCCACGAGCTATGAGCAACATGATAGCAGTTTCTAAATTTGTCCAAAAAGAAGAAGCCATTTGGACTTGTTGCAAAAGCTTAAGGATAGAGGACAGGAAAGAAAAGCTCCAAACAATACAGTTGAGACCTGAACTATTTTGAAGACCTCCCTGGTAAAAAATAAACAATGCCCTTTGCTACCAGATTAATTCCACAACTAACTGGGACAGTTCAGCCCAGCAGCTGTAAGCAGTGTCACAAGAGCACACCACTGGACTTGGCACAAGGCAGGACAACCTCAGCTGCCCTCCCTGTCACTTACAAAGTAGTTTAGTGACCATAAATATATATGACGACAAGCAACAGAGATTTGAGATACCCTTGTTTTACCCACAGAAATTCAAAGACAAGCAAAGCTGAGGGTTTTTTCAGTAAATTTAGGCAGACTTCTACGGGAACACTAACCTATCCTTCTTCTTTGCCATTCAGTGATGACAATTAGCCACACACATCAACTGCAAATAAGAATGCCCTGAAATGTCAAGAATTTCATAACTGCCCCTTAAAAGAGAGGAAAATGAAAGCAGAAGACGAGAAAAAAAAAAAAAAAGAAAGACAAAGCCACATGCAAACACAACTTGAAAAAGCCACATACGGAAACAGCTTTCAGAAGGGATGGGGAGGAGACGGTGTTGATTAAGAATACATAGAAAAATACAACACCAAACCCAAGAATTCCAAAATGCTCTGACCCTGTAGAGCATCTCTTGAGCCCATTACAGGAGCTCACTTCATTGCAAAATTTGATTCCCTGAAGATATATCACCTCTAAATGACTGATGTGCAGAAGAAAAGGATGGAGATGTCTTTACCTTCCCTGAAAGAACATTGGGATTTTTTGTGAAGACAAAGCTGTAGTTTTCAAACTACGTTTTCCTTAAAATCTGTGTATCTCAATCATCATCCTGCAGCCCTTTAAGTTCTCAGTTTGGGTTTTATTTTTCCCACACAACTAATCTTTTCTCATCTTTGAACTAAATAGAAAAATTCTGAGAGTCCACTTGTGGCCCCAGGAGCCCTGCACAGAGCTGAGCACCACAGCTGTGGTCTGAGGTGAATCTCAGACACTGAAGCAGCACCTGACAGCTTGTTTGAGAACAGCCACTTCTTTTAACCAGACTGCCACTGCAGCACAGCCTTCACCTCATAGGTCTGAGAACAGCAAGGACACACCATTTTTCTGGCTTAACTTGAACACAAAAACACTTAAAAAATATAAATTTATGTGCCCTTTCTTTGAGCCCATTGCCCCTGGAAAACCTAGAGGCTTGGTCAATAATCCTGTCCACCATTTCCCTCCTTGATGGATGGCATTACAGCAGTGGAAACAATCAACCCAAATATCAGTTGCAATGGAATCAGGCAATGGATCCAGGCATTAAATACACATTCTGGTGTATTTTGACCTATTACATGACCTATTACATTTCCAGTTGACACTTTTTCAATGATGAAGCCCTGCCTAGAGGGCGTTGCAGGGCCTACTTAGCATTTGATTGGATCAGCCCATCTCTAGGATGGGTTTTGGCTGGGCTAAAAAGGTACCGAAGAGAGCAAGCCATCTCCATGGCATCCATTCTGATGGCAGAGTGTGGGCAGCACTTAAAAACAGAGGGGAAACGCTGCAAGGCTCATGGTCAGGAAGAGTGGCTGACAACAGGTCTTTTTTGAGGCCAGCAAACCATTTGAATGAGACAGAGGAGAAGGGAGAGAATTAGGATCTGGGTGGAGAGGGAGGAGGAGGAGGAGGGAATTCCAGGAACAGTTGGACATGACAGGATATTTGGTTTCAGTGTATGTTTTAGAAAAGGAATGGCATGCTTGAAGATGGCCACAGATGTCACTCAAGCTGTGCTCTCGATATAGCCTTCCCCTTCCAGAGTATTCCCCATTGAGCTGCATCAGTGATACAGCTGGATGAGCCTTGTCACCAAACTGACAGGCCAGGTCCTGCAGTGCAGGCACTCAAATGTCCCCATTTATTACAGAACATTTTCTGGGCACCATAGTTGGCTAACAATACCCTGTCTCACCTCAGATGTCCTAGTTCAAAAGGCGCATTCCTAGGTCCAGCTGGAGACAATACACACTTACCTGTGTGCCCACCCTAGAGGCAGATTTTACACAGAATGGTGGAGAAGTGCAGTTGTTCCCATATATGATGTTATTAGTGCTGTTTGGACAATGTCAACTAGATGCAAGTGTTTCATACTGATTACTGGGTTAGATTCTGCATACATACACCATGGGTTAACAGTTACCAAGAATTAAAGGACTCATAGACTCAGCTGTGCACTAGGTCCTGTTTCCACTCTAATATCAGCTAAAATCTACAAAGCAAGAGATAAGGAAGGAAAAAGTGAAAAAGAGGGGCGATTCTTGCACCAGTGAAAATTACCTCCCAGAGGAACCTGCCTGAAAACACTCTTGGTGGTCACAGTTGCAAGCCCAAGAAACCGACAGCATGCAAGTAGGGAAATACTGCCACGGGAGCTCAGTGGCTTGGGTGGAAGAGCTGCATGCAATAGATATCCTTAACCTTACCAGAGCATCAAGGCTCTTAAATATGCTATGAAAAAACAGCAGCTGGGGGCCTTTTGAAAGCCAAGTTAGGTCAGAAAGCTGGAAGGTGCCCACGTTAGAAGCTAAGCACATTCCCAGGTTCAGCAATGATGAGATCTCTGCTACAGAGAGTTAAAAAAGAAAATCCACAAGCAGGATATTTTCCAGGATGCCAGCCAAGTACAGGGGAAAAGGATGCTGGCTGTGCTCAGACAATCTTATCTCATAGCAAAGGCCATCTCTGAGGTCAGCCCTCAGAGAGACAGGTGGTCTTTTGGCTAGAGCTGAGGGCCAGCCTACATCAGGTGACATAAGCTGCCTCCAGCTGTGTGCAGCTGGTCACCATCTTCATTCCTCTAACCACAAGCCCTTAGCTGAATCTAAGGGGGAGGGATAAAATGGGCAGGTGCCCTGCACCTACATGTATTCAACACTGTATACATGGCTAGATGGAATAAAACCCAGCTGAAGACTGACAGTCAAAATCCTACTTTGGTCCATGTGTCATCCTGACTCATAAATGCATGTGGACTGCTGTAAAATGAACTTCAACTCAGTTTGTCATAACATTGTTATGCTGAAATTCATTTTCTCCTGAAATAGAGAGGGTGATGCTCCTCATAATGGCAGTCACAATAATCTTCACAGGAACTGAATTTACAGGATAAACTTAAACTTCAACACCATCTTGCCCAGTCAAAAATGAATATGCCAAGCAAATAGTCTACATAAAGCTCAGATATTCAGTTCATGTGAGAAAACAACCCAGTTTTTGACGAAGCCAATGAAGAAAAATTCTAGCTTTAGAATTTTCATTCACTGCCTTTACTTAAGTACTGGAAAAAAGCCCATCAAGTTCTTTAAGAGGTGGTAAGATATTACAAAGTTCTGAATCAACTTTGTTTACTCAAATCTATCACTAAGAGTTTCTTAGCAAATCTTTCTTTTCATGTATATATGTCTGCTTGTTTATTTCCTCCCAATTTATATTTGTTTTCAGAATTTGGGATCTTATTAGCATCTAATGAGTGAACTGAGTATCAATAAAACACAGATTTTTACTCAAAATGGTTGATGTCGTCCTAATACCGCATTAAACCAAACCACAGCAGGACTTATGAGAGTCATAAGACTCTCAGGCAAATGCTGTGAGACCCTATTAAGAGAAATCAAAGGAAATAAAGCTATGAATGAGTCTGCAAAAACATATCCTACAGTCCAAAACTTCAACCCTCAAGTTTTAGAGTAACTAGATAAACACTGGTAAATTGTGGCTGTCTTCCATAAGGCTTTCTGCAAGGGCACCCAAGAAAGCACTTGGGGAGTTATCCAGCTGCCTACTTCCACCCTTTGCAGAATACACAGCCTGATTTTCAAAGACAGCAAACTGATGGTGCTCACACATAATTAAGGAATAGGAAAAACAAACAAGCTCCAGATATGATGACCACACTCTTGCCAGCAGGATATAAATACCTTTTTTACTTTGAGTCTTTATCTAGAGACCCATAAGATAATGTCTGGATCAAATTAGAGCAACAGGCACACCAGCTTCAAAAATCCTCCTTTGGATTCATTCTGCCAGCTCCTCCCCTTACTTCAAGGTCAGCTGCTTTGAGAAAAAGGGTATATTTGCAGTTTTTCAGAAACCACCTGGACCTACAGGATTTAACATTAAAAGGCATTTTTCTTGATGCCTGGTTATCAAGTGTCTGCCATGCAACTTTCCACATTCTCTTTGCCATGAACTGAAACTGCACAAAGCTACCTTGTGCTAAAATCTCAAGTTTCTTCTCTTTTTCCGCAGGAGACACTAGCTGCAAGCATTTTCCCAGGGTTCCAGCCAAAACTTTTATTCTGCTTACCTGTGTCCCCATTTGGGAGCCTATCCTTCACTTCTACCCACTGTCATAGTGCAACTATTGTTCTGAGAGATAATTTCATGCCAACACACCGAAAGAGACTTGAATGATGTAGACCCTGTGCGTCAAAGACAGATAAGGTTTCCTTTCTGATCAACACTGTTCTTGTAAAAATGGTAATAGTATTCTAACAAATGACATCCTAAAACTTAACTTAAATATATAGCTTTTTGATTCCCTGGAGCTTTTATATGAGATAAACCAGTTCATGTTACAGTGACAGCACAAAACGAGATGCAAACTCCAAGCTTTTACCATAACATTTAAAGGGTCACAATGTCCTTTGCAAATAGACATTTTTTTTTTAAACCTGAAGGGTCTCCAAGACATGAACGATTCACCAAGATGAGCCAGAAATTTCCCTTCTACCTCAATGTGATACTATCACTTTGCTGTCCCTAGAGCCTTTCAAGCTACAGAGAAACGTGACATCATTTTAGCTGCATGGCTGGTGTGCCTGTGTGCATACTCAATACACACTTTCTCTTTAAGTCTCCCAGTTTCGTGAAGAATCACCAGCTAATAGAACCTGAGCTTATTGACAGTTGGCCTCAAAAACAGCTGGCATATTTTACAGCTGAAAGGTTGTATGATGAGACAGTGCTGTCCCTACATTGACCCTTCTGGGTTGTAACAGGACTTGTACATGCCCAAAGAAGTCCTATGGGGTCAGAAAAGCAAAATAGACAACTAGAGTTGTTTGAATTATTTCGCACGATATTCCTTTAGGGATCCTTTATTTTGCCAAATACCTACTACCTATGAACATTTAGCACATTAAGCTCAAAACATTGTTGTATTGTGGCTTATACCAGACATACCACTTAGACTCTAAGTCATCCTACTTCTATGGCACCTAATTGATTTATTGATTACCAATATTAAGTCAAATTTATTATGGTTCCTAGTCAAATTTATTATGTACCCTTTATTGTAGTGCAGTCCCCATTATTACGGAGAAATTAATTAATTTCTCCTTTAACCCCTATAAAAAATTATATGCATCTATTTATAAATGTACAAAACAGCCTTTGGCAGTTTTTACACCTCATAGCTTGATCAAAATAGGAAACTGAAATTTGTAGATTTTAAAATTTAAAAATAAAGATCCCTACTTTAAATCTGCCACAAGACAGACATTTTAGATGCCAGAGAGTTCCAAATAAATACTATTATATGATAATAATGGGCATAGTGGGTATTACATTAATCGTTTCAGTTTGACTTTTCATTCTAATTGCAGAAGTTACCTACTATGTCACTGAGATAAAGCAGATTTAGAAAAGCATAGCGATAGTAAGCAGATTCACTAACAAGACAAACTGGCAAAATAAGCTTCCACAGCCTTTGTGACAGAAAAATTTTCGTCTAATAACCTTCACACGTTGAATTTCAGCCTGGAATTCAGACAACCTGAATACCAAGGAACAGATGACGCTACACAGTAGGACAGATGTTATGGGCTGGCCTCCCCAGCCCTCTCTCCTACCACATGTCATTTCAAAACTCAGAATGTATGAACTACTAATTCATCATGACTTCGTATTTCCAAAAGCTCATCATAAGCATGCAAAATGTTACATTCCAGTTGAAATGTATATAGCAAGCCAGAAAATTTGTGCTGGACAAGTTCTTTAATTGTCTTTATCCAGGGAGGTGAAGACAGAAGATCTGCAATGCTAGTCAGGAAAGCACTTATAATTACAGCAGTTTATGATCTATTAGCAAGGGAAATAAGTCACTAGGATTCTATCCTGATAGAATCAAAAAAGGTTTCCTAGCTAGGGGCATTTCAGCCCCACTGCTTCCCTGTTAGAACAGTCCCAAACCTTGGGATTCAACAGCACCCACCACACTGCTCCTTCACTTACGCTGGTGCTAACTTTAAAGCACATAGTCCAGTGAGGTAAGAGAGTGAGGGAAGTGACAAGACAGGAGAAAAGGAAACTGCCTGAGAATGATTAAGAATGAAGAACTGGTATTAAAATGAGACCAATTTATTATGTCACTCATATCACAGAAGACCGAGATTGAAAACCTTAGAGACCAACATTTCAGGCAAGGACAATGATATTTCCTTGCCTGTATAATTTGTATGTAGGCAGCAAAAGCAGGAAAGAATTGGAGGGAGCTGAAGAGATGATCTTATATTCCAGCCAGCTACATGCTTGATCTGAGATCTGAATACTCTCCTGGCTTATGCCACTGTATTCAGTGGTGTCACCAGTCCAATCAGGGATACCAAGATTTGACAGCTGATTACTAGTCACACATTGCTCATTTGCTATGAGTGCCTGGCATCCCAGCACACGGAAGAGAGCCATAGCTGTGCCTCTATAATGCTACGGAATGCTAAGTACACGGCAAAGAATACAAGGTCTTAAGAGTCTCAAATTAGCATATAGTCTTGAATCAATTTCTCTGTACCACAATTCTGGTACTTACAGTGAAGGCATGACATAAGGTTCATGTTTGCACAGAACTTTTTGCAAAGATACTTTAGTGATGATTACCGCGAAAGTCTGAGAAAATAATTCCAATTTCAGAATTTGGTTTGAACTGCACACAAAGAACATGGCATAGGACTGCATGTTGAACAGTGAGGAGAAAATGAAACACTGAATAGCTGTTCATTGAGAGCTGCGCTATTCATTCTGTGAACTAAAGAGATACTCAGAAGAAACACAGCAGTGAACACGTATTTAATATGCATGCCCATGAAGAACTGAGCTTGCAGAGACAACACTATTGTGTTATTTTAGCAGGCCTGACCTTGCAAATTTCATCACGTTCTCCAAGACTGAAGACAGAAACATATTGCTGAGATAATTCTTATTTCACTTGCATTTAGCAGTCTTCAGCGAGACCAGGCTCTGAGATGCTGGGTACCGTACGAGTAGGGTAAAAACCTGCCTATCTATTTTCCCAAGGAGAATACAGTGCACCTCTTGATAATTTAACATTTTTAAGTTTGTACATGCAGTTCAGTCTAACAAATGCTGCAAGCAAAGGTCAGGATATGAAGTGCCAAAAAAATAACAGTCAGACAAAGTATACGTTCAAATGAAAAGTAGTAGTAAGAAAACAATTTCGAAAGCCCGGTGGAAGAAGGTTTGTTGTGCTCTCCTGAAGTCAGTTCATCTGTGCTTTAGTGGAGGCTAAACCTGCAGTGTTAGCCCAGAAATATCCTACGTATACAGGAAACTATCATTTGCATTAGTATTCACTTGTCTCTTACAAGCTCTGCTGTCCATGGGGGTGTGAAGCTGGATTTTCTGGTACTGTATACATGAAAGCTCTATTGGTGTAGAAAGTAAGGTATTCTTGGCAGAATGCACAGAGCCTTCCTCAGCTCTCTGCAATATTATACCAACTGATCTCTGGGGTATTAGAAGCTATCACAATGGATGTTTCAAAAATCATCAATGTACTTAAAAATGCAAATTATTTTGTTTCCCATTTGGATGATAAAATTTACTTCTGCTACCCTAACTTGAAGCCACAACAAAAGATAGAAAACTGACTAATGCCAAGTTACTCTTAGCACATTAAATTCTAATGCAAAATTATAAGTCTCCTGTAAAAATTTAGGTATATAATCTTATGGTAACAATAACTACCAAAAAACCCGAAGGACTCACTCTATCTAAAGTTACAAAACTTACCCTAAAATCAGAGTGCTAGAGAACAAAACTGGTAAACATCTGGATTTAATAAGGAAATGAGACATTATCACCAAGGGTGAAAATATATACAATACGGCCTTTCAAGACACACAATTATGAAATCTCCCAGCCAGGAATTAGATAACGAGATCATCTTGAACTCCAATCTTGACTCCAGTCTGGGCCACTTTCAAAGGCTATCAAATTCTAAGCAGTATTTGTAGTACAAGTATTACATAGGAATCTCTCTAGGCTGCTTTATAAAAATGAAAATGGAAGCCAGCTGATGGGCTTTTGGGCACCAGTGGGCTTTGGCTTTATAGGGCAGGGCTGGCAGTTTTTACCTGAACTGCAAAAACAACAAAAGCCCAGAAAGTTCTGTTCCACTCCTACTTCCAAAAAGCTTAGCTGGATCATCTGCTTGGTCTGCAATGTGGCCTTAAACCTATCCGTGGGATAGCAAAGAACAGCGCAGTACAAAGAGAAGGAAAATTATTTGGTGATTGACAGAAAGATGGATATACAGACTGATTCTCTTATTTAAGAAAAAAAGTATTTCTTAGTACTTATCTAGTAAATCTTTCTGCTGATGATATTTAAGTAAGCAGGTAATTTTTGACAATTTTGAGTTTTAAGATGAACCTTCTCATTACAGACATGATATAAGGAATTTTATACTTTTTCAGTACTATTTAACACTATTTAACATTTCTAGAGACAGAATTCTGTTGTGTCAATTTATACTCATGAACACACCTGCTTTTCCAAATATTTTCAAATATAAATTGGGCTGGTATTCAAAATTAGTAGTGTCTTAAACCAAAGTCAGTTAAGTCTAAAAATATAACACACATCGGTTGAACAGAGTGTTAGAAATTTATCTCTAGTTGAAAAGGACATCAATCCTTTTGCCCTTTTATTGAAGACTTTGCTCTTTTTAGTAATAAAAACCACCCTTTTTTTTCTCCTTTCATGCCCATGGTTAGCCTAAAAGAGTGCTCTCACCAGAAGCACACCAAATTCATTCAATGCCATCTGGTAGCAGGATAAATAGATGAGCCGAGGGAAAGGGTATTGATATGATAAAAATTAAGGAGTCATCACAATTCTTTCTAGAATTACACCAAACATTATAGATACAATGTGTGAGTAGGTGGCACTAGAGGTGAAATTGGATGCAGACCATGAGAGAGTAGCACATAGGCTTAACATACTCTTCATTATGCAATAAATCCAAGGCCAGTAAGAAATATATCAGTAAAGAAACAGATGTTCTGAGAGCATGCAACCCAATCAGAGTTCTTCCTTTTACCTGCTTAGCAGCAGTAAAGAAGCCTGCAGAGGGAAACAGCTTCTCCATCCAGCCTGGACCAGTGCCAGGATAAACTAAGCTACAGATCCAAAAGAGAACTGATCCTTGTTTTTAATTACAAGAGGAATGCTTACACATTAGCTTAAAACTGCAACTCCCAAAGCATGAGACAAGTTACTATCAGGTGACTGCCAAGCAGCAGAGAAGTGAAAGAAATGGCCATTCAAGCACCAAGTATCCCCAAAACACAAAGCACTCTCCTCTAGCTACACCCAGCCCAGCTGTGCTGGCAAGAACCACTGTTGCCACGTCCTTGAGAGATGAGGACGTCAGGTTGAAGGGACACCACCTGTACCACCAGCCGTGGCAGAAGGAGGTAGCACCAGTGTCGTCATCACCACCATTACAAGTACTCTCTTCCCAGGATCGTGCTACCTATGAGGCCAAATCTGGAAACTGCAGTAACCATCTTCAGGGAAAGAACAATGCAAAAGAATGCTGAGTGACCTTCTTGTTGCTTATGGACTTCACTCAGTGTTCAAGGAACAGTTGTATACAGAGTCTCAAGCCCACACATGGTACCTGTGTTACCTCAGGAAAAATCAACTCTTACCAAAATCTGGCTCTTAAAGTTTTGGCTTGAAAATCTTGTGGGGAAGGGGAACAGGTAGAAAAATTAGGGTATTTACAGTAAATTTTTATTCTTTGCCCGCAGGGCAATTAAGCTGGAACTCCAAATATGAAGGATGTAGGGCAAATTAAAATTTTTAAGCTCTGTAGAATTACTGATTTAATGGTCTGCCAAATGACAGCACACTCCCAGCAAAGAGTTGTGTCTGCAGAAAGCCCTTAATCCCAGTGAATAACTAACTGGGAATAATGTCAGCAAAACAGCTGTCAGGATGAAATGCTGTTCAAGTCGACTAGAGGAACAACTGCCTAGAGCTGGAAAGCAATATGTTCAGCCCAACCTCAAAGCAAAACCAGGACCTCACACCACAGTTTAATTAAAATCAGCCTCCACCACCTTCTGTATTAAAAATGGGGTTTATGCAGGACAAAGACAGAAGCAGTAAAGGAAAGAAGCAACTGTTCTCTTCAGAAACAGAGCAGGGTCAATTTGGAATTAATTTGAGAGCTGAGTCCAAGTGTCTTCCAAAGAGATGATCTTGCAAATTGCTATGTGTCTGTGCTCATGCTTCTCTCTTTCTACTGTGATAGAAGGGAATACTAAACGCAGAACTGTTGAAGAAACAACTTCACAGAAACAATGTGCCAGAGAATCTCTATTAAGCCTTGCTGAGCAACTCGCTCTAGTCAGAATTGCTATCAAATACTTCCATTAGAAAGAGCTACATCTTGCCCGCAACATGATCGGGGCCGGAGATCCCCACTCCAACCGGGACTTCCCAGGGAAAATGGAGATTTTACAGTGGATTAGACATGCCTGATCTAGTTTATAATCTCTGAAGTGCCTGTTACAGGATCTGTTCTCTTGAAGCTCTTTATCCAGACTCTGGTACTTCTCATTTCTTCCCTTCTCTCAACTAAATTTCTTAAATTCCTTTATTTCTGTGCAAGTTTAGAAGAAGAACCTTGAAGTTATATGCACCAGGATATGAAGATACAAGGGCCATGGATGACCAATTGCACATAAATTACTCAAGTAAGCTCGCAATTACCATTATCCTATATAAAGGTATTTTAAGCCCTTAAGGCACATAGGATGCAGAGAGCTGGCAGAATCCATGTGACAAATGCATCAAGTGGGTGCCTTTTGCCACCCTTATTTCTGTGCTTTAACAGATAGATTACTGGGCAGTCATTTACAGACAAAAAATCCCCTAACATTGCCCACACAAGCAGCCACTAAAATGGTCTAAAGCCCTTCAGTCAAAAGCCGTATTTTAAGTTAGATGGGCTGTTGATGAGCAAGAAAAAGGCATTTTGGTTTACTAGTAAGAACAAGGTTGTAATTCTCCTAACTTGTATTAGTTCAAATATTCTGTCACTGCACTGGGAGTGAAAGGGCTATAGTTACGACACTCTGGAAATTACCAAATGTGCTCTTTCCCTCCAACAGCCTCATAAGACTTCTCGCAGGAAGAAATCATGGCTCTGAGGAGTAGGACAAGTGCACAGGTTAACACACTTGGCTTCAAGCTCAGTCGATAACAAGACATTTTCATGGCAACCCATAAATGCAATTGGTTGTGGAAGAATTGTCAGACAGCAGCTCTTTTCATCTCATGCCATTGTCCTGAGGAATTCTGCTATGATACACCTCTGGACAACAAAGGACACAAGCGTGCACATTTGAAGTGACCTTCTGCCCTTGCCAGCAGCTTTCTACATTGTAGAAGAGCCATTTCTCTAACTTGCTTTTTGTTGAAGAAATAAAAGCTTATCCTAAACAGAGCACCAACAAGAGCTTTTGACATGTGGAAGCATCTCAACTTTGTTGACTCTATCACATCTGCTTCACCAACCACTTACAGCTTTCATGCTGTTGCAGTTCTAAGTTTAAAGCACTCCTCCTACCCACCAAACACAAAAATAGGAGCATATGTTTTGCTCTCTTCATGTGTTTTTGTGTACAAGATGCTTATGTTTTCCCTCTCACTCCTAAAAGAAAACTTCAACCTGGTTGAAGTTGCATGCAGCAAAAAATGTTCACTGCTCATAGTTAACACTGACAGTCCTTTCTCTTTGAGCACTTTTTCCAACAGCACCTGTTTCCCAGGTGTACTGGAGCCCGGGCCAAGCCATGGGAAACTCGCTTTGATGCTTCATATTGGAGCTCCTCGTCCCGTGCAAAGCCTGCTCCCACTGCTAGTTGTGAAAATCAGCACCTTCTAGTCACACAGCCCTGTACCCCAAGCATGCAATGATGGGATACTCCCCTTTCCCTACACAGAGACCCCCCTTATGGTCTTCCTCCTCTTGGGAGATACCAAGAGACAGGAAAAAGGCAGAAAACAAAATCTTTCAACACAGTTTGAGATTGCACCACTTCCAACAAGTCTGCTCTGGCTTTGATCTATTGATTTCAAGGCCTTTAATGTGGGAAGCTGAAATGCAAGTTTTTTCCACACAACTTACAAAAAAAAAAAAGAAAAAGAAAAAAGAAAATCCAGTATGGCAATGGAGAATTAAGCATTGCACTGAAAAGCTAACAAATATTGAGGATGGATGTAAAAACCACAAATATCAGATCTGCCTGTAACCAGAATATGCACTCAAGAGTCTTGGTTGAAATCCAAAAATAAAAAGTACAGAATCAAACTATTATTCAGCAGTGCAACATCAGAGACAACAGTGAACTACAATGAATGGAAATTATTGGATAAAATCCCACAAGTGCTGGTAGACAAATTTTTTATTAGATCTTACTGGAATGTCACCTCAGAGCTACCCCTGTGAATTTTCATTAAATTGTCCCATAGCTATCTATAACAGCTTTGCTTGCTTTCTCCCCTGAACCTACTAATACGAAGCAAAATGAGGGAAAAGAATGAAGTTGCAAAGCATTTATTACTGAGATGCATTTTTAAATAAAAATAGGGATTTTTCCTGTTTAGGGTACTCCAAGAAGGTTCTCCCAACAAGTGCAGTGCATCCTTCAGAAACTGCATATCCTTCATACATCCAGTTTGATGCTTATCTTTGGAGGGCATGGATAGCAAACGAACATCTGCAAATCTAACTGAGGACTGCTTCCTGGGAGAAAATAATTATTGAAAGATAAGCAGGGGAGGTAAAATTACTTTGCAAGTTCACCAGCTTTATTTTTAACACCCTGTGCTCTCTTTATGCTCATCTCCTCACAGGACAGATCTCACCCTTAGCTGTGCCAGTCTGAGAGTCTCTGGATGTCAGCAGCCACAACGTAACAGCCACTTATGCTGGAATCACCAGCTGGAACCACCACACAAGAGCCACCACCTCTTCTTTGAGCAGTGGCCATGTGCCTGGGCCATCCTGGGAGATCAGTGTGACATTGCCTACAGCCCATACCGCCAGCAGGCAGAAGCACCTGCCTTGGCAGAAAGCGCCCTTCAGCTCAGCACCCTCAGCACAGCAGTGACATGGGTAGAGTGGCTCTGATCTGAGGGAAGGAGAAAACAAAGTCCCAGCAAGACTGAAGATCTGCATGTTCATAATTAAAATGTTCAAAGGGCACTTTTGCTTCGCTTTGGAAGAGGCAAGATGTTTCTAATAAAGGATCATTTGAGTCAATTAAACATTGTTGATTTTTGGTTTTTTAACATATTATTCCAAAACTGAAGGCCCCATTGTTGAAATAAAAATTGGTTTTGGGAAGAGTAGAATATTAGGCTAAGGTTTTAAATAATTTCTCTGAACTCAGGCAAGACTCACCTTTGTGACTCACTGATTATGACATCTTCTTTTCCTTGCAAGCATAATTTTTTCTGCAAAATAAAGTATTTTCTTGCCTATATTTAATTGATACAAGCACTGGCAGAAGACAGACATTGCATGTGCATACTCCTAAATCTGTACCTTCCTTTTTCCAACCACAACTTTAAAAAACAACTAATCAGAACCAGGAAAAGGACAAACAGAAAAAAAAAGTACTTACATAGTTATTCTCATTTTCTTTTCTGTTTAGATTACATAGTTACATTTCTGTCTCTGGACTGAAAAAATTTCCAGAGTTGTTTTTGTTGCAACAATATATGTGAGTTAGCCCACTGAAATGAATCTCAACAATCGCACAGAAACAAAGCCAAGGGATTCGTGGCTGAACATCCTGGCACACTGGGCATTCCTGCCCGCACCAGCCTGACAGAGACAAGGCAGTCACTTCTGCCTCTTCTCATCCCTCCCCCTTTCCCAAACACAGTCAGAAAATGCTCACTGACAAATAGCAGACTTCAGCTAACACATCATGACTCTTTTTAAATTGGAAAAAAAGAGATTGGAAAATACAAGCAAAATTGCCATCAAAGGCATGAAGTTAATACTCAAAATCAGGAATTTGGGAAAAAATGGGAAGACTTCAGTGCTTTGCCTCAGACACAGAAGCTTCCCTTCTCTGACAGCAGACTTAAGAAAAATCTCTTACTCAAGAATTTTCTAGATTAGTAAAATAGACATTTGAACAAAGGATTTTCAGTATTTGTTGGAAGTAGAGTTGAAAGGGAGTGTCCAATACACCCATATCAGATATAAAATTTGCACAAGAAATTAAATCATTATGAGTTCTATAATTTCCTTGAATATTTATATGCAGATGAAGACTAAGGTGAGAGGTTTGGATTTGGGAGTTACATTTGTTTTAAGACATGTAGCAATACCTCTAACCTCCACGAGAGCCACAATCTGCTGTGATAGGACAGCACAACGTTACTTTGTTCATTGTATGGAGAACAGTGCTGGCAAAGCCCCACAAAGAGATTTTTAACCTCAACCCCCTGTTCTCTGTAGCCATGCAGGCATTCTGCTCCCACTTGAAATCAGTTATTTACGGGCATCAGCCTCTGCTTTCGCAAAAGCAAGGTTGTGCTTCTCGAGTCAGAGCAAGAGTTACAATTTTTGTGCCAGTGTGTGACCTGATGATGAAATACAAATTCCTTTGAGTTTCTTGGCCTTCTGGTTTTAGTGGAAAGATTATTTGGAGCTTTTTCCTGCCACTCTGGAAATGCAAAGGTCCCAAAGTGGAAGGCCACACTTTCCTTTATCTTCAGTTCACAACTTCTTCTTCCAAGAGTCACATCCCATGTAAAGGAATTCAGATGACGCGTGCTATCAGGAATTATCAATACCCTATGTAAAGCCATTGACCTGCATTTTTGCTGAATGTATGTATCAGAGCTAAAATAAATTTTTGGAACTCTTGTGTAATAATCTTTCCATAGATTTTGCTTCCTCACTGTTGCTGAGAAAAACCTGAAACACAGCAATGTATGTCTGAGGAACTGCAGGTAACATCTTAATTTATCTCTGAAATGATACTGTAATCCATCCAGACATTTGATTGCTCCCAATTGCAACACTCTACAGAGATCTACCAACACTCACAGGTGAAAAAAACCAGAGGGAATGTATTTACAGTATCAGAATGAGGTTTCCTGGGTTTTGTGCATTACATAGTGTATGTGCAGCCACTTTCCATATAGCTTGTAGATAACTGAAGGGCTGGGATTCATCTGAAGACTGTGGAAAAGTCAGATGGAGGTAGGGAGAATAGATGGATGGTGGAGTAGTCAGATGGATGTTGGAACAGCATAAGGAAAAGCCATCACAGAGAACTTTTCCTTTCATGTTCTTCCTGAAACTCACAGTAGGATCACACATTGCAAAAGTCCCTGTGTTATTTCCATCATGAACCAGGGATCATGCAGAACACTCTGTGAAGGAGCAATTAATGAAGAGCATTTCTCTCTTACCTTACTCATCCATCCATTCAGAGCAAAATTAAAGAATTGCTTCCCCTGCCTCCACCATTGCTGTTCCTTAGCCTGTGAAGTGCTCTGTGAATCACTGACAATGATGCCAAAGCCAAGAAGCCACAGCAGTACTATTTTTCAGAATCTTAGCTTGTCAAGGTTGATTTCAAAATCAAGCTGTCTTTGATACTAGGCATGAGACCTCTGAACAGCCGAAACCAGCAAAACAGGATTTCTCTTCAAATGAGCAAATTAAGAGGATTTTCTTCTTTCCTCATCAATCAAGAATTCACTAGACTACTTTAGGTCAATTTTAATATCAGATGCAAGCTCTATTATTAACTCTATTGTTAAGCTACACATTTTTCTAGGGTAAGGATTGCTGCCAATAATCATCATATATGCATACAATTAAAGAAAAACCCTAGTTAACAGTAGCAAGTTACACTGGAACTGAGAAAAGTGACTATCGAGGTAAAGGATTCTTATAAACAGCTAATACCACAAACAGAAAGCCTCTTAAGGATTTAGCATCTAAATTCTCAAGAATTAAGCCTGAGTGTCATCTTCTCAAGATCTGGAAAGGAAGGGACATAATTTAAATTCCTTAATGGTCAATTATAGCAGTGCACAATGAATTAAATAAAAACAAAACAAAAAAAAATCAAGACAAGCCAAGGAAATTGGTCATTTTTACAGTTTCCTATAATAAAACATGTTTAGCAAAAATAGTTAGATTGGAAGGCAAACATATTTTATACTGCCTTGAGGAGTTTCTACAAAGGAAACTCAGTAGCATACCCTGAAGATGCCTGCCATAAGCCATGGGGGTTTTGCTTTTGTATAAAGAAGGATCTTGCTTATATAAATAGGCTCTTCACTACAATAATACAAATGACCTATAAAGTAGCATTAAAAATAAAATTAAATTCTGTTCACTCATCCACTGTCAAGGAGTCATAGATGCACAGAATAACCATGTTGGTAGGGACCTCAGAAGGCCTCTAATCCAACTTCCTGCTATCTGCAAGTGCAGCTCTTGGGTCTGACCAGGCCATTCCTAGCTTTGTCCAGACAGGAATGAAACATTCCAGGGATGGCGTTCTCCCAGCATCTGTGGGCAACCTGCATCTGTGTTCAACTGGCTCATGGTGAAGAAACTTCTCCCTATATCAAGTCATAACCTTTCCTATTTTAATTTATGACAAGTATCTCATTTTCCTGCCACATACCTCTGTGAAGTGCCTGAATCCGTCTTCTCAAAAACCTGCTCACAGGTATAGGGATGCTGCTGCCATGTCCACACAAAGCCACCTCTCCTGAAGAAGCCCAGCTCCATCACCCTTTCTCTCATGGCAAGTACACGAGCCCTGTTCAGCCTGGGGGCTCCCTGCTCAGTTTCTCCAGCTTGTCAATGCCCCTCCCACACTCTGGGCTCCAAAACTGGATGCAGTATTCCAAGGGGCGCCTAGCAAGTGCCAAGCAGGAGCAAACAACCGCTTCCATCACTACCAGCTCCAGAAGATCATAAAGGGGTAGCCTCTCCTGTTGCCAGGGCACCAGAGGCTTGTGCCCAGATTGTTTTCCCACAGGTTCCCCCAGTCCTTTCTAGCAGAGCTGCTGCCCCAGCAGGCGGTCCCCACCCTGTCCCAGTACAGGAAGTACATTTATGCGGTTTATAAAATAAAAGGCAGTAACAGGCAGGGATTTCTTCATTTTAAGCTGTGGTACACTACTGTTCACATTCTGACAAGGCTGTTTCAAGGACACAGGCCACAGCCCTTTCACCCGAGACAGCGATTAACATAGCTGGGAGAAGTTTCAGCCATCGGTTTTAATGTCATGTTACTGGTGCCATAGTATCTGTCGTACTCATCGTGATCTAAGGGCCTGAGCAAGGCAAGCCTTTCTTCTGTAAATGATAATATTGAAAGGAGAAAGGAGAAAGGAGAAAGGAGAAAGGAGAAAGGAGAAAAAGCTTAGGTCTTCATGGCATGCATGCCAAAATGTTCATACCTTCCCCCATGCAGCTGTCCTTTTAAGTGACACTTTCATCCCATAAATGGCTTTTTCATTAAAAAAACTCTTCTTCTTGGAATATTTGCAGAGAATGAATGCACAGAATTTTTCATCCATGGACGAAAAGCTTCTAGAGTGCCAGATTTTCCAAACAAAAGATAATGCAGTTTTTATAACCTGTCATGATAAGCCAAAACATTTTAAAAGCTAGAAAATTCTGCTGTATCAACCTGCTATTTAAACTCCATACTTGGAAAAGATTTCACCCTCCTTTCTAGAGGACCAATGTTAGCATTAAAAAAAACCCAAAAATGTAGTTACTAGGAGAACAAGCACAATGAGGTTACGTAGCTGTGCTAACTGGTCTCCACCACCAACAGCATAACGGCATCCCAGACTGGTGTTAAGGTCAGATCTTTTACCTATTTTAAAATTTCAGTACTGGAAGTAGAAATTAATTCAGGTTTAAGACAATTAAGAGTTCAGTCCTGCATTTTCTGACGTTATCCGTTCATCAGTAGTATTGTTATTCTGATTATCTTCACCCCTGTGCCAAGCGCTACTTGTAACATGGCTTAAACAGATCTCATGACAAGGGAACTGGGTTCATGTATACAGCACAGGAGGTCGGCAGCTGGAGAGGAAAAGATTTCTAGAAGGTGGTAGTCTGACAGGGTCAGAGAGTTTGGGTGGGTTCTTCCACCCCCATTAAATCAATTTAGCTCTCATTCCGCCGAATGACTAACTGAGCCAGAATGAAGAGCATCCCATCTGTCCTGCCTGCAGTCCCTAAACGCTGCTCAGGAGGAGATGTAGAGATAGCAGTGTCCGAGTCCAGTCACTGTAACCATGTTAAAGTTATCCTGCATTCACATACATCTAGGGCCAGATATCAGTCACATGCCTTTTAACTCTTCATGGTTACCTTACAAACACTGTGGGAAGGATTCTTCTGGCCTATACTTTAGCTTGTCCACATATCAGGCAACCTGTCTAACACATTTGCTTAGGTTTCTTCTAGTCTGAGAATACACTTTCTCACTTTAATAAATTTGTTCCCAATACATTACATAAAGTATATAGGTAAGACACTTCCAGCAGAAGAAAAAGAGCTAAAAAGAAAGAAAGGATAAAGGCTGAGAAATTTGTGCAAACACTGCTTGGAGGCTCACTCAACAACTATTCTACAACATTTGATTAATAAAACCATTCAGTTTTAGAGCTTGGTGCAACATTCTACACTTAAGTGGTTGTACTGAAATACTCTCATAAAGTAGTTAAACTGAATTTTCTGGAAATGCGTGCTGGAGAAGATGTCTGTTGGATTTAATCCATTCCTATCCAAATAATGCCATGACTGTAGCGGCACCCAAAGGTCTCAGTTTGGCTATAGGCACCACCGTACTAGGAACTGTATCAATGTTCAAAGGAACTGGAGTTGCTATTCAAGGATCTCAGAATCAGCTTCACAGCAAAGGAAGAGTAGATGTCTACGCATGTTTGGAAATAGAAACACTCCTGCAGGACACACGTCACTCGCATATTCAGTGAATCAGTCAGCTTCCCCAATACATTGCACCAAAAGACCTTTATCTCTGGTGTTCCTCAAAGGTCATACTGCATTACAAAGGTCGTATAAACAAACTTGTGTTTTACTCAAGTTCCAGGCCCTCACTGCAGATACCTCAAACAAGTTCTTCACCACCAGGAAATATTTGGTCAGTGAGCTACCTTCAACTCCTTTTAGGTTACATTTTTGCAGTGGGAACCTCAGCTCTCCGGCTACAGAAACCTTGTTTCTACACTCCTGGCTCAAGCAAATCACATGAAGTTTATTTGCCTGAGTTACTTCCCTGAATCTATGCCTCTCACACTCTTCCATAGAGAAGGAAGTGCAGGGGTGGCCTGCTCGTTCTGCTGTATGATGTGACACATCCAGAGGCCCTAGGGAATGCACGTGGTCCTACAGCTTCTCCTAGAAGCAGCACCACTGTTACCAACTTAAAATGCCACCTTTAATACAAAAATCTAAGAGGTGTTCTGCTAGAAAGCAAAAAGCAGCCGCTAAACACCCAACAAACTTCTCTGGCTGACAAATTTCTCCATAACACGAGAATTCTTGTGGGGAATGTATATAGCAAAAAAAAGCAGGAGATCAATTAGAAGTTGATGGGGTTTGGCCTACACACATCTAGAGGGAATAATAAAGTGAAGCACTGGTCACAGGGGACAGAAAAGCACAACCTGTTTATTATTGCCATACAACTATAAATTAAGTATTCTTATCAGCTGGCAAAGTTTCTAAGGAATATAAATCTATGGAAAAGCCATCCCTAATTGAACCAAGTCTCAGCAAGGAGGAGAAAGCATATTAATGAGGCAAGGCTAGGAGGCACGATGAGGAGATAACAATACCCTTAGGAGTTACACCGGTATTAAATGTGACTTTATCACCGTATTATTCTTCTATGAGTCTTTGCAGAAAGAATAACTCTGTTTATACAGATGTTCTTTTAACCACCAGCTATTCTAGATTAAACACACATACAGAGAACCTTGATATCTTAAGATTACAGGCCATTAGATTAAATTATATTTGTTATTTTGCTGTAGTATGCCACTAGGCTTTACAAGGCTGATATATTCTTTCAGTGAAACTGAGATGCATTAATTGAAATGAGATACCACACCTTTAATAATGCAGACTGATGCAGCTCTTGCACAGCATCTTTCACTCAGTGTCTTTATTTTAATTCCTCTGAGTGCTACTAATAAGGTGCATTTTATCATTAAGAGGGCATTCTTCACTTAAGTAGTATATGCCAAGATAACTGAAATAATAGACTAATTTGCTGTTAAAAGAGGGATGCATAGTTGATATTTATGTAAAATTAAGCAAGCTTGAACTTTGGTTTCCTACTAGAAGGGGCTCACGATCAAAACTCCACAAAATTCCAAAATCCTATCTTCTGCAACACAGAGAAGAGACCAAATCTATCACCACTCGAAATACTCTCTCATAAAACACAGATCGTTAAATACATAAGTACCCAGTCAGAGCTCTGGCCTTTTTTGCTGCTCAGGTGGACACTTCAGTGCTACTGGGTCAGAGCTCCAGGGAGAGACAAGAGGATTAGTACAAGAATCCACAAAAATTTCAGTGCACCACTACACTGCAGCATCCAGATTAAAGTAATGCTGGCAGAGAAAAAGGAAGGCTTCTGGCACCCAGAAGACCAGCTCTGGTGAAAGGTGACAGACCCAAGAGTAAAGACAAGACCCCTAACACCTCTGGAGCCCTGGAATGTAAGTTCCTTGATCCTTGCAGATCTAACCATTCATCACTTGATATCTTGATTGCCCATCTGCAAGAAGAGGAGAAGCCTCCCTTTCCAGTCCCACCAGAGGAGAAATGTACTGCAGACCACAGGGTGGATTTCTGTCAGCCCTACAACAATAGTGACAGCACTCCCACAAGGATTCAAACCAGATGAGAATCCAACAAGCAAGTCATGCAACTTAATACTTAGAAATAAAAATGCACAATAAGATCAGAGAGTTTTCAGTCTGTCCATTTCTACTTTAATTTCCTTGCATGGCACTATTTTACAGCCTAAGACAGGTTTTGAGGTTACACTGCTAACATTCTCAGTAGCTTGTCTGCTCTGTACTACAGGTTCAATAGCCCCGCTTGCAATCATAACAATTTCTTTTCTTTTCATTTGAGAGATATGTAATTTAAATGGTCAAGAGAGAGCTGGAAGACACAATACACTGGACATTTGCTAACATCTCTAGGCCAGAGAATAAACTGGTGAGAGACAAATACAGAGCCAGCTGAAGCAGATGGACCTGGTAGTCAGACACAGCATGACTCCCATTTCTTCTTTTCACGCAAATCGATAGGGCTTGGCACACTGAATGTTGATACCTTATCGTTTCTTATCTTTTTTACTTTATTTTTTTTAAGACTGACATTGCTTTTCAATAACTTTGCACTACCATATCAAGCTCTGCATAATTCAGTCAGTTCAAATCATCCAGATTTAGAAGGGTGAACGTTGACCAGATTTTTGGAAGAGGTAATAACCCTCATGCTCCAGAGCTTAAGCCAAACCGGGATTAAAAGGAAATGCAACATGTTAGGCAAATTAAGCCACATTTGCTTCACTAGCAGCTTCTTCCTTCTTTCTCTTAGTGGGAGCATCCACGCTGAGCACTGCTGGAAAGGCAGATGCTTCCCTCTCACACCACATCCGTGGCAATGCTCCAGGCTCCTGACACACTCCCCTCAGGCAAGGGGACGGTTGCAAAATTAACAGTACATTACAGTTCTGTCATTCATGAATCAAGCAGATTTAAAAAGGGGAGGAAGCACAAGAAGCTACTGATAGCTTCCCCTGCACACACAGAACTCTTGGACTTGCATGGAGGACACAGAACTTGGAGAGCCCTCCTGCTCTGCTCACCAGGGCCTGGGTAGCACAAGAGACAGGCGTGAGACCTCCTGCCACAGTGAACTGTGGAATAAACTGCACAAGAGAGAAGTTTCTGCCTGACCCACAAGGTTCTAATACAGGAAGACTTATAGTCACTTAATTATTATCGTGCCTGGAGTGGCTGATGACAGCTTCATTATCTACAGAGAACTGCTTCACCATTGAGTTCTTGGCTTCATTAACGGTCAACAGGACTCACGGCCACGAGGTATTTTTATACCATATGCATGATGGAGTCACGTGCCTCTCTCCCTTGGTCCTCTATCATAAAGAAGGCTATACAGAAACTGCCGTATTCATCTTCCCAAGACAAATAGTGTTGATGTGCACTTCACTTTTCCAAGCTGCCTGCTCACCTTTCCTTGGCACAAAAGCCCTTCTTTTCACATTCATCGTAGTTCCTCTGCCTCTGATCCTACACCAGCCAGATTCATATCATGTTAGGGCCGATTCCCTGAAGACTGACACAGCATTACTTTTCCAGTTGATACTGGAGTGAAACATCACAGTCTGAAATTCCCAGGGCTTCACAGAAGCTTACAGTCACAACAATTTTTACAACCTTCTGCCTAATCAGTTTCAGGAAAGAGAATCCACTGAGGCTTTCTAAAAGCTGCAGATTAAATTCAAAGCCCACAGCTGAAGGGAGCAGCTACCCTGGTATCTGGGTTTATGCCACCTTCATGCATGTTCTGTACCGGAAATCAGACAGAGAGCTATTTTAAGCGTCTCTATTGGCACATGCCAAAATATTTAACTATTAAATTTGACCCACCACCTGCCCATCTTTCCGTTCTACGGCGTGAGCAAACAGCAAGCACATCTATTTTTTCTGCCCTGCTTGAACAGCCAGACTAAATATCTCTCCTTGGTCGGCTGAGGGACGGGAACAGGGGCAGCAGGGTTGTCCCCGGCCTCGCAGCGGTGACGGCCCGCCCCTCCGCGCACTGCGGAGCGCTACCTGCGGGGCCGCCACCGCCACCCGAGGCCGCGGGGAGCCGGCGGGGCGCGGGGCCGGAGGTTTCCCGGCAGGGCGGGGGCCCCTCGCCGCCCCCGGGAGCCCCGCGGGGGACGGGGAAGCATCCGCGTCCGCTCCGTAGCTCCGCGCACCTGCCCGACTCGTGTTTACAGCCGTCCCGTTCATCCCAGCGCCGGGGGCGGGGAGGGGAAATGCGATTAACAGATTAAGTTTGGAAGAGACGGAAGGGGGGCGGGGGCCCATCCAAAGGCGCGCACCCTGCGCGGGGGCTGAGTGGCGGCTCGGTCGGCCCCGGCTGCTTTCCCCGCAGCGAGGAAAGCTGGGGAGAGCTGCGGGGAGGCCGGGATAGAGCTCAGCGTGGAATAAAACGCCTGCAGTCCTCGGGAGGACAGCGACGGTGGGGGGAGGGAAGAACAGCGGGGTCTCCCGCGGGGTGTTCCCGATGGGGTCAGGCGCCCGCACCCCTGCCATCCCGCGGGCTTACCTCGATCCACTTCTGAGCCTCGGTGAAGGCCAGCTCAGGCTGAGGGGGCTCGGGAGGAGGCTGAACCTCTCCCAGCTCCAGCCCAGGACTGGCCATCTGCAGGGCCCCGGCGCGCCGCGGCTGCGGCGGGGGAGAAGCCAGGCACCGAGTCGCCAGCCCGGGGTGAACCGCGGCCACAGCGAGGGGACGCCGGAGGCCGCTGCCTGTCTCTCCNCCGGGGGCGGCGGCGCTCCGCAGCCCGGCTGGCTGCAACTCGCCTGCGGTAACCTCTCTCCGCCGGTGCCCCGTCCGTCCGCCCGCCCTGCCGGCTCGGTCCTCCCTCGCCTGCCGCCCCGCCCGCCCTGCCGGCGGAGCTGCGCTGCGCTGTCCTGAGCTGCCAGCTAAAAATAAAACAGACGGGCGAAGCCGCTTTGCCTTCAGCCCATGCAAATNGCACCCCTCGTGGGGGACGGGGACGACGATGGCAAGGCACTCCCTGCTTGGGGAAGAGCCGCTCCCCTCACCCCTCTGCTCCCGGGGAGGGGGGGGGACTCGATGGCAAGGCACCCCCTGCTTTGGGGGGCAGCCAGTCGCCCACCCTCAGCTCCCGGTGGGCACCGAGCCGCGCACGGTGAACTGCTGTTTGCGGCTGCTGCTTAAGCACCTCGTTAATCGATGCTGCTACCCGGAGCACCCGAGAATCCCCAGTCCTCGCGGCGGGAAAGCGCGCTGCTCCTCGCCAGGCTCTCACCCACCTGCCTCAGGGCGGGGGCTTCTGCACCAGGAGTGGAGCACGGCAGGTGCCTCTGGCGGCACTGCGGAACATCTCGGGCTGCCGAGGGGCGACACTGGCCTTGCAGAAACGCGTGAGGGTCGGCACGGGGCCGGACCGGGTTAGTCTTCCTTGAAAAGAAGAGAAGGCATCAAGGTGTGCTTAGAAATATATACCATGGGTGAATACTTCCTATTTTTCTCTTTACGCGGAGAGAGAAATCCAACTCTGTCCTGCAGAGACTCGCATGCCTAACTTATATGGTGCGAGTAGTCCTAGCTCAAACAGATGCTTTTTAGCCTAGGGTTAAGCATAGAAGTTTCTAGAAACAGAAGGAATTTTTTTTTTTCACCAGGCCTTTTAAAAGACAAATTCTAAATTCTCCTCTCACGAGTGTTCAAAAGATGAGGCAGAGTTACTTGCTTATATTTATGCAAGCATAGAGAGGTATCTGTGTGCTGGAAATGCAGGTGTGCAAACCTTAACCTCTAATATTAAGGGTTTTTTGAAAGGGGTCATAACTGGCCACTTCTTCAGCTTGTGATAGCTGTCAACAAGTTTTGACAAGAAGCAAACTGTAGGATCTACTTTTCAGCATGCCCTTAGTTTGGGCCTCAATTCCCCTCAGTTCGATAGCTGGGATTTTGAATCTTGTTTATTTTGATAGTCAACAAAAAATTACCAACTCTTAAAATATAAATATATCACAAAAGTGCATATATTTAACTCTATTTCCATTCTAGCAATCTGTCTTTATTGTTCTCTACCTTTTGTTTTGGTCTTGTTTATTGCTTCAAATTTGCTGGAGTAACGAAGGGCCTAAAAACAGGATGTAAGGTTTACAGGGATTTTTAGGACAACTGCAACTAGACAAAAACTAGATGAATGGGTAATCTAATCTCAAACATTTAAAGATAAATAATAAGTGTATTTTGAAATACTTATGCTAACACAAACTATTTTCTGATTCTTGTAATATTTAAATAACATTGATGTTTATCAGACAACAATTAGATTCATTCTCCTGGGGCAGTGAAAGACTAACAATTTAAAATTGTTATCCTACGTCTTTTTTTTATTACTGAGCAATATGAAATGCATGATTTTCCTGTCTGGTGATCTCAACATCACCTCTTGGAGAACCAGAAGAGCTGGATTGGGCTGGGGTAAGCACTGTACCACACAGAGCAGCATTCAAGGCAAAGACCACCACCCTAGACCTTGTCTAGAAGTGAGGGGTGGACATTCGTTTCCCATTTATTCAGTCAATTTTCATGGATCATTAAAGAAAATGTGCTCTGATATACACTTCTATTTCTACGCTTACAGTCAAGCATACACAACTTTTAAAAGTCATTAAATCCTCACAGCAGCACATGGATATAGAGTTAGTGCAGTCTTTAAAGAGCCCTGTTATGTATTTAGGAGTGTAAAAGGCACTCTAGTCCGACTGGCAGTTGGAATCTGGCCACTTCTTTCCTAATCCTAATCCTGAACTATCTTCTCATTCGGTCAAGTACGAGGCAGCATCCCTACCTCCCCGTTCCCATGGAAACACACTTCTAGCATCAGCCCAGCCTGCTTTTTTTTTTTTTTTTTAAATCACCATCTGCCTGGGGAGTTGCAGGGCTTGCTCTAAGCCCCTTGAATATCAGTCATAGGTTTTTCAATTATTTTCCTTTCCATATTACAACCACCCTGGCAACTGCAGGACACAAAATATGAAAACTAGAATGTTAGAAACTCCAGCAAGGTTTTCCCAAGGTCACTCTGATGCTCCTAGCCAGAAACATTGCTAGAAACTTAGCAGTGGAATTTGTAGCAGCAACAAAATAGGAGATTTTTTCTCTTGAATTTCTTTGCCAAATTCTCTTGTTTAAAAGCAAGTGCTTCAGTTTAACTTCTTCTTTTTTCTTCCCAGAAAAAACTCAAGCCATCACTTCAACAGTCCTTATCAACACACTCATACCTGTATTTATCAGACAGGTGAAAACCTATGGAGGTGCAGGTATCTGTGTCAAGCTGCATATCTTCGTCCAGGTGCAGTCGCCCTTCCCAAATGTAGACTGTGCCTATGCACGGGTAAAGTAACTGCAGAAAAATGCATAATATAGTGGTTATAGGAGAAAGCAGAAGCAGAGAAAGAGGGTCTTCTCTGGTTTGCAGGGATCTTTCTGCTGCTATGCACAAATGGGAAAATATAGGCTTTTAGGAAAATACCGTTTTAGGTAGAGGGCAGGTTCCACTTGTACTAATTCGTTTGGTCTTCTACCTTGTTTAGTTTTCTCTGCTGGGAAGAGGAACTCTCCTGTTTCTTTTTGTCTTCAACCTAGCATCTAAAATTTTTAAGCCTCTTGAGTAGCAGGAGCAGAGGTTTAATAAGGCCTAACTGCTTAGGCGTTAGGGCAGGCCTGATCTTATCCCATTGCAGCAATGAACAGCTTGCTTCAAGGAAGCTGTGTCCTGAACAGCTTCTGCTGCTATGATCTGTCTCCCTGAATGAACAGGTTTGGTGTTCAAGACCAAGTTCTCAGCAGAACTACTCCAAATGGCATCTTTGTGCTCTCACTACTCTTTCTGGTTGTATCAGCCTGACAATAAACCTTTTTCTTCAAAGTGAAGCTGTCACAAATGCTTCCAGTAACAGGTGTAACCTCCATTTGAGAAACATTTCTTTTACCAAAAGGCATGGAACAGAGAACAAATGGGTGAAATACCCAAGGATCATATATTTCTATTCTATTGTGCCCTGCTCATTAATCTTTTCTTTGTGAGCTTTTACAAATGCGTCTAAAACCAGCAAGGCCCCTCGGCTTTTAAGAAGGGAAGTTATCCTGCTGGCATCAGGGCTTTTCTGTCTCCTTATCTCCTCCACAATCTGCCACTCCTGGCTGAAATTCTCTGAGCAGCACTTCTTTTTTCTCCAGACCATAATGGTGATATTTTGGGACGTTGCACAGTCCTGGGCCAGATCTCAGAGAAATCTGAGCTGAACCATAAGCATACTGTTCTGGATAAGTATCTTCCCTGTTGTTCGCTCAAGGACTTCCACACATTTCTTTGGTTTGCTTGTCTTTTTTGCACCTTTAACAAATCACTGAATATCATGCAGAGAACTTGAGGTTGTATGGTATTCATTGTAATAATTCTGCTTGGAATTCCTTCATTTTCTAAAGCATAAGCCAGGGGTAGGCACACCCAGCACAGCTCTGTTTAACCTCCAGATCATTTCGGAGCTGCAGCATCTGAACTGCCATGGGCCTCACACTGTTGCAAAGGGCAGCATGGCTGCCTGGTGATGCTGTGGGAGTTGGACAGCTCTGGCATAAAAATACTGGTATTAATACTTCTCAACAGGTATTCATCCTGCCAAGAGAGTATTTGGAGATTTTTTTACTGACTTTACTGACTTGACTTTACTGCCTTTACTGACAAAGGCAGGTTGTGCATTTTCACAGCCTGTCATGCGTGGAAGGGTGAGTTGAGAGGTGAGTTGAGTGAGCAGATGAGAAGAGCCCCTAAAGCAGCATGTATCAAGGCAGAGGAAGGTGGTGGAGAAGATGGTTACCAGGAGTTTAGAATTCCCTTCCTTGATAAAACTAGATTCAAAGACAGTTCTACTCTCAATGACATGCAAGCTCTCTTGGAGAGGAGGCTGGTGACAATATCCACTTGGAAGCAAGACATAGAAAATCCCTACTTTTGAAAAATGAGTCTTTAAATGAGATTTAGTTATTTTTAATTCTCACGAAAAACCAATGAATCTGTGACCATGAGAGCATGTTGATTTTTTTCAACCACTCTGATGAATGTTGTGACTTCACATTTTATTTAATCAGGGCATCTGCTGCGGTAGATTTGCAGTGTTCAGCATTTGGCTGACAGCATCTGTTTGTTTATCCCGGCCATGCTGTCTTTTATCACAGTCACTTTCTCTCTGGTACCACTCATTCAGCAACATATTGTCAGGCTTGGCCTTGATGTTCTGTGTCATTCTGGGAATTACAGGAGTAGATGGATGGTCTGAATGTGCTCTTTCCTGGGAGAAAAGCAGGATTATCCCTTCTCGCACTGACTTGGAAGAGTATGAAGCCTTCTTAGGAATCAGTTTTTCTCTATTTTGAATTTTTATATTGATTTTTGAAAGCTAGTACAGCCAATTGTCACCTGGTAGCTGAGCACCATTTGATATTTTCCTATTTCTTTGTCTTTGCATTTAATTAAACTTTTAGATTTTAAAAGCTGTTGAGAGTCCAGGATTGGATATACCACATGTTGCTATTTAATGAGCTCTAAGCCTAATGAATCAGAGTGCAGGTGATTCAAAATGAGAGCTCACATGCATAAAAGCATGTAAATATTCAATGTCATTTACAAGGCATAACTTTGGTGGGGTTCACCATCCTCTCTGTTCCCTGCCTAACAAATCTCTGATCAATATCTCTTTATTTTAAATGCTGCTGTGCCTTTAGTTGTGAGGTTTTCCTGCCTGGCCTTCCTTTCTGGCTTTAAGACTTGCTTCTGCATCTCCTGGAGGCTTCCAGATCCCAGGCTGATCGCTCTGCTAATGGCACAGAGCCTGGCTTAGCTTCTCCTTTCATCCACAGCCACGATCAATTCTCCTACTCACCCAAACAGCCATTTCCTTCCTTCTTTTCATTGTTCTCATCAAGACCTGCCTTTCCTCTGGTATAGGAAATTCCTATATCCAGCCTCCTCTTTAGCAAGCATCTTTTTTTTTCTCCATGAGCCTGCTTTATTTTATCCCAGCTTGCCATAATCTCGTGTCTTTCACCTCCAGTATGTATCTCAGGTACCTCTCACTTCCCCTTGTTCATATGTAGTACGTGGATGGAAAATGTAACACATATAAACCATGAAAACCACTGGGAAAGAAAAGCAGAGAGAAGGCCAGTGAAAGGAGAAAGATCACAAATAAGTGATAACAAGTTACACGAGGTTAAAAAGACATAAATTGGGTTGGGAGTGAGAAGCAATATAAAAAAGAAGTGGAGGAGTGGTGAAAGGGAGGTGAAGCAATCTGAAATAAATAGGTACCAAGGTAAACGGAAGAATAAATCTGAGCAGAGAACCAGGGAACTTGTCAGGCCAGACTATTCCTTCATTCTGCATTCATAGCTACCAAGCATTGCAAGGTCCAGGTCCATATATGTTCTTTCCAGATCCTCTCATAGGATATATTCCAGATTACAAGAGGGAAATGTCCACGTGCCCAGACCAGCAACTGAAAGAGTAGTCTGAAGGAACATGTGGCTCTTCCACCCTGCTCTCTGCTCCCAGAGCCACATAGCTTTACCCTCTTGACAGGTCAAGCCTGGAAAAGGATGTGGCAGGACAATGGGTCTTTCACCAGCTGTTATCAAGGATCTTTTTAGCCCATTAAAACAAAAGTGCATTGATGGGAAGCGGATGCTTGTAGGTTTGTGTACCTGCCAATATGACATCCTGTTTCTTTAATGTAGAGATAACAAACAGCCTTCACTTCTCTGCTGAACTGGAAGTGGCACAGAAGCTCGAAACAGTATTTCTCCTCCAGTGTTCTTTCAATTTTGACTGCTTTTCAGCTACTTTCTTAAAATCTACTTCATTCAAGACTGGAAGTGGAAGTGGGCTGTTCTTCCAAACACAGTCTGGTCCAGAGCAGGACTCTCCATTTCCAGTGTGTATCTGCAATAACCTTCCAGCTGATTTTGCACTCTGCTCATTTAAATGCAGCATCTTCCCCTGCTTCCCCCACACATCCAGTACACATATTACCTACTGCCTTTTACCATCCGGAGTACATTGGCAAGCACACGGAGTTACTCAAATTTTTGTCAGTGAGGAACATGGTTAGAGGGGTTTTAGTACCCTCAGAGAGATGTTCCTCAACACAGCTTTCATAGTGCCACCACCAAGGAAGGGGATCTTTTAAGTCAGCTGACATGCTCAGAGGGCACATGCCAGCTTCAAGTTCCCTAAATGCAGCTGAGTCTGACTAGGCTCAGTCAGACGAGGAAAGACAAGGAGCCAGAGCAGGTGGTTCAGTGGTCTACAAACCTCTGCAGCAAGCTGTGGTTTCAAATAAGTGCTACAGGATTGTGATATCTGGGGAAAAGAGGGGGTGTCATGTATGAGACAGCATGCAAAGAATGCAGTTAGAAACTTTTGCCAAACTGGTGAAAAATGAAATGAAAATAAAAAACTGTATGTGGAAAAAAAGGTGATTTGAAAACCAAGTCCTAGCTTCTAAAGTAAATTTCTGGGTTCTTATACTCATTTTATTGGTGTATAATAAATTTTGTGTAATGGTGGCATAAATATGTAGTTCACCAAAACACATTTTTTTAATCAAATGTTCAAAAAGAATGGTAAAATCCCCTCTCGCTGATGTTAGAACAGCTATTTTCTAGGTAGCTGCTTGTGAAAATTTGAGAAATGTGGGAAAATCCACATCACATTCAGCCTTTAATTTTAGCAGTGACTTGCAGCATCCAGAAAGAACTGGGGAATAATATCCTCCCTTTCCTTTTCTTAGTAAATATTCCTGTAGAGAAGATCAAAAGGGAAAACCTGTACCTGAAATTAACACTGGGCTTTATCCAAATTTGTTTGGAGTTCAGCTGGTTCACGGCAAATTGGAATATTCATTTACTCAAGATAAAGAAATAGGCAAACAAAAGTGGAAAATGGAAAGGAAAGAGAGAAGCAGGGTCAGAAAACAAGAAAAGCTATAAAAGACTTTCCTCCATGCAGCACGACAACAATGTATCTTATTTAGCAACACTGTGATTTAGTTCCATGACACAGGAATATTAGGGGTGGTTTTTTTCTCCTTTGATTGAACATTTAAAGGACAGTGTTTAGTAGAGGATTGTGTTCAAATAGCAGCAAGAAAAAGCAGTGCAGTGCAGGATATAGGTGAGTTTTTTCTCTGTAAGCAGGCTCTCTTGCTCAGTGATCTCCTATGTCATGACAATTCTTGCAGAACAAGACACTCATCAAAGCCTGTGAAGGTGCTTTTGTGCCACAGGTACCATTTCTGGGACAGATGGCATTTGCCGTGCCCTCACAGACATGGTTGATCACATATTCATAAGAGTCAGGGCGTCAAAATCAGCCATCAGTCTAAACTCTATTGTGTTTTCTTTATTATGTGTTCTTAGTTTTGTTCTACCCATCATTTCAAAGGATGGAGTATAATTTGTAACCCTGCCTTAATTACTGCTGTGAGCTGTGAGATAATTTCACCACTTACACAGACATACCAGCTAAAAACTCATTCACCAGGGATACTGATGGTGAGAAATGTAAATGTAAGTCTGACTGCAGATACAGAATGCTTCTTGATAAAAATGTCCAATACTTTAGTACTGTTAATATCTGTTGGACCTCCCTAATACCTTTCAGTGCTCCAAGGGGATAACTTCCTCTGCTGTTTTCTGGACCTCTTGGGGATCATACTGGACTTCACTGAAATCCACAGAAACTTTTCTGAATTCAAAGACCTTATCCTGCAAGTGTGTGGATCCATCACAGCCTTCCACACCTCTCAGTGCTGGAAGGGTTCATGTAAGTTTTCCACTTTGCTCTTTTGAACACAGCCATAAGTTGACTCTGCTCCCAGCTGGCCAGATGTGAGCCACCTCCAAGCCAGTAGCACCATTACCGTACCACTGACCCTGGCTTAACAAACTGGGCGCATGTGCTCAAGCCCAAGTACCACAGAGCACATTTTGGAGCAGAGTTCGCTCTTTTCCAGCTTGTGTTAGGACTGGATGTGATGGTGTAGGTCTGCCTGTTGGGCCATAGTCCATGCTGACAAACTGTCAGGGAAGAGAAAGATATCACGCTACTGAATCACTGTCTGAGCTGCTAAATGATTTATTATATGAGGGCTGCCCACCCATATGAGAGTAGAGCTAATGAGATTGCCGAGAAATCACTGCTATTGAGTGTACAGCCAAAAAGGACTAGAAGTATGGCACTTAAAAAAGCAAAATTGGAGGGGGGGGGGGGGGGGGAATTTTTTTAAAGTAATTTTTGTAACTTTCTTTTATTATTACTTCCTAAATTATGTCTTTCTGTCCAGTCAGAAAAAGGCCCTGAAGTTTTTCCCCAGTTTGGAGGCCCCAGTGCTCTTCTACAGGCCTCCAAAACAAGCCCAAAGGTCAGGAAGATCTCAAATGATCACTCAAGGGAACAGAAAATACTTTCTGGTAATCCACATTGCTGAAATGGTTGCTGGTACCTGATGACTCTTATTCTCAGGCACTTTTTGTCTTCTGGTGGGACTGTCTATCAGACAGACTGATCTAGCCAGAAGGAAGGACAGACAATCTACAGGTTGCATAACTGTCATAGTTGTGGCTAGTCCAAGTTACATTTTTCATTAATCATTGCTTTTTAAAAGGGCCATATTTACAGAGTATTTTTTCTTGTTGAATTATAGTACTCATTGAATGTATCCTCGTTGGTCCATTCACTTCAGGGTTGCACTTGATGCTCCTTGTGGGTCCTTTTCAACTCAGGATATTCTGTGATCTGTAACCGTGTTGATGAACCACGTCCAGGAAACTGAACAGGGATTTTTGATAAGACGTTAAAGAAGTTAAATGCTCAAATCTCAAAAATTAATGGGGTCAAGCACCTAAGTCCCATCCATGCCTTAAAAAATTCCAATCCTAAGACACCGGTGACCACAGGTTTGCATAGCATGTAGGTGAGCAGAGGATCAAAATGAGGGCATATCTCTAAGTGACTGGAGTGTTACTGTTAAGGAAACGTTTTAGAAGTCATGGCTGAAAGTTCAGGTCAGACAGCACAGGGAACACTAGAGTAATTAATCATTTGGCAGACTTCAGAATCAAGATTTTCTAAGGGACAAGGGGCCTTCAGTTAACTTTAGACAGTGTGCAGGGTGATGTTTCTCTGAAAATTACTACTTTAATTAGGTTTCAGTGCTGAATTAGAATATGCCAAATTTGTGTTTGTAAACTACTTCCAGACTTTTCAGTCAAGCTTTATTGCAAATGTTTCTCTTTATAGACCACTTCGCAACTACACATTGTACAGTGTAGCAAAGATTGTTGTGCAGGAAGAGATGATCAACCTCTGGAGCACTTTCTGAGACCAGTCAGCACTTTACTTGCTCAGTGAAACTGGGAAATCATGAGCCTGTCAAGAATAAAGGCTCTCAAACCTTGTTTACAATCAAGACCCGTGGGATCTTCATCCCAGTGTGTAAGGGAAGTCATGCAAGTGGTTCCACAGAGTGGAAGATTTTCCAGCTGTACAGGGGGAGTGGGCTATCAGCTGTGGGAGCTCTTGTAACATGAAACTAATTGTACTTTGAGGTGGCTGATGTCAACACAGCACTCAAGTGTTCATGATCTAAACCTAGAGGAGGGAGACACGTCTGCAAGGAAAAGGGAGTCCCACGTGTGGAGTATATGACATCTTAGAGGAACAATGGTTCTTCAAGGCAGGTACTGCATCGATCTGTGGTTATGTCCCAGCATCATCAGGTGGCTATATTCTTCCTTTCCACTTTCTATAGCAGTTAATTTCTCCAGCTTCTGAAATGCTGTGAAAAATTTTGAGTAGAGAGTACTGAAATCAGCCTAATAGGAGAAGCCAGCTGGAAACTGTCATAGTGTGCACAAGCACATGCTGGAGGTGCCGTGCAGAAGTGTAAGAGCTGTCCATATGCTCCATTAAACCTGCCACTTCCTAGGGCTGCTTTGTTGCAAAGACTGTGATGGCTCTTATTTTCTGAGGACTTGAAAGTGCTGGGGCTTTCAGGAGCAATGCAGGGGAAAGAATAAGCTGTGAAGAAACTCCAGCCCTGGGGCAGGTGAGGAGCTGGGAGGGAGGGAGAGACTCTGGTTTTTTGTATGTAGATATGGACCTCTGTTGGTTTTTTACTAATTCTGCTGCATTCCCCTTGTGAACTTGGCAAGAGCACATAGACTTTCTCAACACATTTGTATTTTTCAATGCTCATGACTTGACTGTGAAACCCACAGAAGAGAGAGAGATGAGGTTTCTGCACCCCATCCCAGAGAGGAGGCTGGACAGTGGGAAGACTGCATCCTAACTTCCAGGATCAATTTCTTATCTCCCTCTAAAACTTCTAGTCTTCTATGCCTGAACTGAAATGACTTACTTGAAATACTCTGGATTTAAAACTTGTGATAATACAAGAGCCATCCCCTGACTCATCTCTTCTTACAGAAACACTGTGCAGAAGTGCAGAAATATGGAGGGAGATGTTTACATCAACAGATATCCTCAGTTTATAACATGGTGAATGATTATGAAATTTAGGACTGACTTTCCAAACCTGTTTCAGTGATTGTAACACACTTAACACATCCTTTACAGAAAACATGCACAAAAATAAGGAAATGAATGCTTAAACACATAATAAATCTCTTGCTCTCTACCAAATAAATACACTGTGCATATCAGGTATAAACCATGGCCTATTTCTTCGTAATTGTAACCATAAATCTGGCTCAGTTACTGTATACATTCCACTGTGTATTTAATTTTGAAGAATACTACTGTAAATTTCCAAAAGATAAAAGTATTAATTCTTTTCATAGATATTTACAAGTTATTAGTCTGGGTGATAACAGCAGGAAAACTGTCAGAAAGGAAGTTATATAATGACAATTCATCCTAAAATTACACATGCAATTAAAGTTGCATCTGAGATTAAAAATGCATTTTGATATTGCTTTTATAACTTACATATATATGTATGTATATTGAGGTTATTGAATAAGAACATAAATTTTGGGAGGCATGATTGAAAGAGTTATGCAGAGGTATTTCTTTCACTAGAGTTTAAAAGTGAATGGTGTGAACGTGTAACTACTTTTTACTTTGCTTTCAGTGATGCAGTGGTTGTTGGTGCTACGGTAGCTCTGCAGTTGTAACACTTAAAAAGGTCACTTTGCTGTAATGTGAGCTCCACATCCTGAGGAAAAGCCAGACTGTTGGGCTGTCCCTGTGGATTTCATGAAGTGTTTTGACTCTGAATCCAGGTAATTTGTTAAGACTCCTGTAAATTTGACAAACAAATATTTCTATAATTGTTGTTTTCATTCAATGATATTTTTAGAAATGTTTTGTGGTTACAAACAGAGTTAATTGAATTCGTGTATTTGCCATAGTTTTATTGACAATGATGTTTGCTAAACTACCAATGAGCACTAAGGATGCTGACAGCGCCATTTATACAAGGCAGTGTTGAGACAGAAGAGTCCTTGTCATGAAGAAGTTATGTGCAAAGAGAAAAATAACGGAGAGAATCACATATGACTTGTCATGTGTGAGCAGTTGTTTTTAGTTAGCTCCTGCTCGAAATGATAATCATTTGCACATTAATTGCTTCAAATGTCTTACAATGCATTTGGATTTATGTTCACTCCGGAAAAAAGTCAGAAGTTATGTTCTAACCAGGACCATCTGATTTGCTGTGGGTATTTAAAGCTAATGTGGGTGCAAAAGCAATTGAAGAAATTCACTGAAGAAGAATCTGTCGAACACCACTTTATGTTTAGTCTCCTCTGACATTCTACCCAAAGTTCATGTTACTGACCATTCACAGATCCTGAGTGATGATGTTTTTTGATCAGATCCTGTAAAATGCTATCATGCTCTTGAGACTAGAAATCACACCCCTCATCTGAGCTGCATCTCAGTTTCACTGATGGTTTTGAGGGATTTTTTCACCCTCAGTGTGCTTTTTGAGATGGCACAATGCTGATAGCACCAGAAAAATTTTGGGTAGGGGAAACAAAGCATTCGGTAAGTTACAGCGCCATCTACAGAAAGAAGACAGCATCAGCCCGCAGACTGAGGTCTCGCTGCCTTCAAAAACCTTCATTTTGCACCTTCAGCAAGCAGGTCACTGTTTTAACCATCACGTGGAACTAAACATTAAATCCAACAGGAAACTCTGCGCACTGCACTCAGTCTTTAGGCACTACTGAAATCCTCAGAAAACTTGTTCAGCTTTCCTGCCTACTTCCCTTAGGCCATATTTTTCTACCAGTGTTGTCGCAGTTTTGCATTTATTTTTTTCTGGAGGGCCTCCATCTCCTGGTAACATAGAACTGCTTGGTGATCCGAGTCAAGGGCTGGGGCACTCTTAGAGCTGGCCTTCCCCTTGCTAAGTGAGTAGGCTAGTGAAGTACTTAGGCGAGGTTTTGCACAGGACAGAACTGAGTGAAGTCTTGTAATTCTCGGAGTGCACATCTGTTATCCCCTAACAGGAAAGGCTCTGATGGGAGGTCAGGGGTCTGCCTACAGCTTCCTATTTTTTCTGCAGCTGATGCTTCTGTATTTTAGCAGCTGGATACCACCACCAGACTGTTACATTGTACAACAAATAATAAACGGACCTCTGAAATACAAGAAACTGGATATACATTAAGGCAAGGAGAGATGCTGAGATGTTGCGTTCATGGTAAGAAGTTAGAAACTGGTGTGAAAGAGTCAGAGTCAAATCCTTATTGCAGTGACTATTCATTGCTTACAAAGTGGGGGACTGCTGCAGGAAGAGAGAACCATTCACCATGATGTGCCAGATAGCTTAGCAGTTAAACTTAGTTAAACATAGAGGGCTTCAGTGTATGCTTTGGCAGCAGAGCAGGAGAAAATACCTAGCCAGAGAAGTGACATAACCCAGGACAGCCTGTCATGTCTGTTTCTCTCATTCAGAAGGGACCTAACAGTAGGAGACTATTCACTGTAAGAGTATTAAGCAGGGATAAATATCTCCTTCTTGCTATCACAACGTGTTTAATGCCTTTTTGGGAAAAACAGTGTCTAGACTCTATTCGCATCACCTGGTTTAAGCAGTGCCCTCCTCTGTAGGTTTACAGCTCTGTGCTCCCCAGCCATAAGCCCCTTGTTCCTCCCACTGGTTTTGTAGAGAATCGTGCTGCCTAACTGAAGGCTGAGATTTCCCTAAGTGACAAAGTGTGTGGGAGCAGGGCTTTGGTTTGTGCAGTTTGCTCAAGAACACTGGTGGCAGAGCAGGGTGTTGAATGTAAGACTCTGGTGACCTGGTCTGACCGCCCGGCCTTCCTGCTTTTTTCTACCGCTTGTCCACGGTGCTGTGGCTTGTCAGTGAGCATCCTCATTGCTTTGGACAATAATGGTTTTCTGCCTCTTACAGGTCTGTAGATTTTGGTTAGGTGAGTAAAAGAAGGCTCAGGATCTAAGCAGTCCAATGTGCCATCCCCGGGCACTTTGCCACCAACTTCAGCTGGCTTAGGAGTTGGGTTTATGACCTCGAAGGAACTGGATGAACTGTTCTTAAGCTAAATGAAAGGTATGTTTAACTCCAGTTACTTTTTACTGTCTTCTTGCCCGAAGTCACTTCATTCAAACCCTGAATGAAGGGACATAAAACTAGAAAATGCCATTTATGTCTAGAGGACATAAAACTGGAAAAAACAGCTTCCCTGTGCAAGTTAATTTCTTGTGCCTATTTACATCAGTGTGGTTCCACTTTCAACACTGGCAAAAACCTACTTGCAAAACAACTCTGAGAAAATGAAAACAAAAACGACAAACCAAAAATTAACGGACATTTTCAAAAGAAAGAGTTTTAAGTCTTTCACTACTGAAAACTACTCTTTACATTTATTTGGCATTCACGGAAAAGGCTGTGTTATCTTTTCAAAAGCTGTAGACATAAGTTTGGGGAAAATACTTTGAATGGGTAGGGAGAATCAAAATTTGTCTTCCAGCAGGACTAATGCTTATGATCTTAGACCCAGAGAGGTAAAAAAATCACTGTTAAACCCACAATCTGACTAGCTGAGATGAGAGCCTATATGCTGCCATTCCAGAAACACAGACTTGTAGTTCTTTCAACACTGACATTTTTCCTTTGCCTATCATCTCAGTTAATACTTTCTTTTTCTAATGTCCACCAGGCTGTAGAAAGTAGTTGATACTCAACAAGAATAAGAGCATGACAATATCACTGAGATGAGAATTCCATGGAGTCTCTTGAGCAGAGCTATTTTTTGCACAATCAAGAGAAACTGTCACTCTTCGAGATACCGTGGAAATAGGGAGGATATTTTAGGACAGAGACCTTTCTGGGAAACATCCCCTCATCGGTGCATGCTAGTTAAACTCCAGTATAGTTCATGTTTTGTGGCTGCTTTGAGGAAATGCAGACCTGGGCTGCTTCTGTCCATCTGTTGTGTCTCACCCTGAAGGCTTCCCAGACTAGCACACTTAGAGATGTACTAAAGCAAACACATCTGGGCCACAAGATGTAAGTGAAACTCATTACCAATTCAAGTTCAAAACCTGTATGTTAGAATATTCCTACATGAAAAGACCACTCCAGACCCTAAACATTTTTTCAGATTAGCTACAGCTTTAAATTAACTATGAAATGAAAGTCCTGGCCTTCTGTATGTGAGCTGCAGTTTTATCTCTGAATACCATGAGCATGCACAGGCTGTAGTTTGGGAAACCTTTTTCCAGTATTCCATTCCAATATTTTCTGGTGTCCTTTCATTTTCTAACGCAGAAAGGTCAAATATAATTCCCTACAAGAAATGGCATGAGTTTCAGAGCATTTTTCCTACAATATAGGTGATTTATTTCTTTTCACAGCTTACAAAGTATGTGCATATTAGTATTTGCAGACGTTTCTTCCAGCTAGTTATCTTATATATGCTGGACAGAGTTTTAAGGGTACCACCATGAACCCTTTTGCTTTGTTATAGATTTCACCGTCCGTGCTTTATTTGCAAATAAAATGCACAAGGATTTATTTTGCCCCAGATAAGAATTAATATAAATGAATAAACACGTGTTGAAAAGCCTTTCTAGTCCTTGCATCTGTGGTTCCCTCCTGAAACAAAAGTCATTCTGAAAGCTTGCTTTGAAAGTGAGTGTTTTTGCAGACTGCTGACTGCAGTACTACATTTGCTAAAGAGGTGCTGTCACACAATGGTTTGCTTCTGTATTATCTAGGTCATGGGCCAGAATTCTCCTGGGTGCTAACACTTTCCATTAAGCTGAATTTGTTGGTGCACAGTGCAGCTATTTTCCTTTTTAAAGCTGGTCCTAAATGGGAGTGCTGAGTGTCATGCTTTGTTTAACTGGTTTTGGTTCTATGTAGAGTCAAGGGGTGAAGTCCTTCCCCTGGGGGGCTGGCCACTTATTCTGCCATGGCCAAGCACTAACTGGGCATTGAAGTTAACTAATTTATGCTCCCCACCCAACAGATTTACCACTGTTGATTTTGACAGTATTTGTAGGGTGATCCCTGAAGGGTTTGCAGTCATCTGTAAAGAAAAGTAGTTCAACAAAATACAGCTAAAGCCAGTCTCTTTGCGCAAATTTTAGGTACCAAGAGCCCAATTTAATCCTAGAACTGGAGACCCTAGAATTTAAAACCTAGTGTATTCCAGAAGTCAGTGTATGATAAACTTTCCCTAAATTCAGTGCAGTAATTGTTCTTATTTTTGTTCCTAATCCTCTCCCTCTTACACGTGAATATGCTTGTGAGCAGTAGCTCTATCTCAACCATTTTAAAGAATTACTGGACAGGATGTATTAGCTGCATTTAGGTTTTATGATTTCTTATTTAGCCTTTAAGTTTTAAAAATAATTCTATATATTATTATGATCCATGATATTTTTGATATATACTATGATGATACATGTTGGATGATGCCTATTTTACACAATGTGTATTAAATCTCTTATGTACAGAAGAGAAAATAATGAATCTGTGTCCAGTCAGTGGTTTATTTAGGACAGCACAAGAAAATCTAAACTGTGTGACTGGTTCTGGCCCTCATTGCTGCTAGATCTGCTCTTTTCTCTGGAGAGAGCCTTTTTTTCACCTGTTGGTCCATATTGTATGTGAGGTTATTGCACAGATATAATAAGTATACCTTGGCCTGACTGCTGAAGTACTGAAAGGACAAATATTGAGATCTTGCCATGGACATGAAAAATAATGTTGGACTGGATAAAGCATATCCAACTTGTTATTGTTTTATTTCTTAAGAAGCTTTATAGAGCTTATTTCTTAAGAAGCTTTCCAGCAGCATTCTTATGAAAAAAAAAAAAAGCCAAACAGAAGGAAGTTGCTCTGTTGGTGGTCACTGCTGGTGAAAAGTCCAAAAATCTCCTGTCTGAGAATGAAGGCAGAGACAGCCCACACAGGTCTGCACTCTTCTAAACCACCCAAATATTATCTATTATATTACAGTGTGCAAATATGCTAAAAATTTATCCATTATTTATATAAACTCATGTTACTGCTGTAGTAAAAAGTATTGGTAAAAATGTAAAAAGTATTTGGGAAAGAAGTTGAACTTGTGAATGCTTATACTTCAGGTTATAGTTTCATTGTTGAGATTCACATTTTCTGTCCTGTTATAATTTATAAACATTGGATTTAGTCAGGCAAAGTCTTCTTACAGCTTAACTGTAATTTCCTGTGCTAAATGGAGTCTGATGAGTGAGGATATGAAATCTTGGAAAAGTTTAATCATTCCAAGGAAAGCTGTCCCAATTGATGTTGTAGAATTGGTATAATTTTGTAAGAAGGACTGGCAGTTTGTTAATTCCCTGTCCAGTCCAGAGTAAAAAATACCAAGTGAGGGGCTTCCGCTTGAAAGCAAATGGACTTTTGCCCTCCTAATGCAATGAGTTCAGGCTCTGAGTCTAAACAGATGTGGAAATATCATCAAGTATCTGACTAAGGAAATCAATTCAGCCTACACATAAATTCAACCACGTGCTTGAGCCTAACTGAAGGCTCGATTTCAGTTGAGCTCATGGACTAATCATGAGCTGAGGTGCTCTGCAAAATCAGACCCCAAGTGCTACACAGTACGGAAAAATAAAGTTGCCTGTTGCAGCCTAGCAGCTGAATTTAGCTAATGTATTTGAGTAGGGAACTTTTCCCTGGCCCATCAAATCTAATGAACAAAATGCCATTTCCTGATATGCATATGTCAAGTGAGTAAGGAACAAAACCAATGTTGCTGTGGAGCTAATGTTCCAAATTTTTGAGCAGCAGTATTTCTTTTCTTTTGATTGCACTCACAGGGACCCAAGTGCAGTTGTGGATTTTGCTTTCAAAAACACCAGCTAAGTTACAGGGTAAAAAAAAAAACAAACACTTACAAATTGTTTGAGGCTGGCAGGAGAAATATTTCAAGCTTTGAAAATGAAAGAGATTGTAAGCCAATTTCTTCCTACAGTTTTTTTTATTCTGTTAATGAGTGTGTGGTTCTCAGCCTGCAACATATCAAGCATATTCCCTGCAGGAAAGACAGGCAGCAGTTCCAGGCTCTCCTGGGACCATCCCCTATTACAAGCCTCAGGAGTGACAGGCATGAGCTACACACATCCACGCGGCAGCTAAGCAAAGGGTTAAAGCCTGTCACCTGACTGACATGGATCCCTGCAGCAGCTGTGGCAGACAGACCATAGAAATGAAACAACTTTTGTGAAACGTGTTGTACAAGATCCCTGGCTGCTTAACCAGCAGTTTCTCATTGCCCCGAAACACTGCATTTTCACAGAGAGCAATAATTTTCCTAAATCCTCACAGCCCAATCAAAAGCCATGAACATGCATCCAACTGATTAAAACCAAACAGGATTTTGCCATCTTTGGTAAAAGATTTGAATGATGTTTTAGAGGAAAGTTTGTTGTCACTGTGCCTGTACTGATCATTTCTAAAATTCAGCAGGGATTACTTTATAACTTGTTCTCAGAGGGTCATGAAAATTGAAAACCAAGTCCCAAACTGTGTATTTAGGGAAGATCACATTCATAACAGCACTGGGCTGCATCAAAACCCTGTAACAGCTGCTTTCTGAAGTTGGGAAAAATTAACTACTCACCCCCTTTTCTCACATTGTTCACTGAGAATTGATCCTGAGAAATGTGTTGTTTATTGACACGACTTGACCTTCAGAGCCATTGTTCAGTGAAAGGAGAAAGAATGGTCGATAAAGTATCAAGCTAGCCAAATGATTATATTATTTTCTGAACCATCTTGTTCCTTCATCAATACTTCTTCAAACCATCAGGATTACGGCCATAGCCTTGCCACCCAACTCCTCTGCATGTCAGAAAGCCTGAATACTGCAACCACTCTTCATATAACCATCTGCAATTTAGATTTATGCATAATCCTCAACTCCCCAGTGCTGCTAAACATTTTTGTGGAATGGGAAGAGGAAAAAGAAGGAGAAAATAGTATTTCTTGAGTGTTGAGTTGCAATATAAGTCTACTGGAAAAATATCTTCAAGCATTATAAGGGGACTCAGGGGACTATGTATCAATATAGACCTCTTTTGCAGACAGACATGAGTTCACCTGACTGTTCTCCAAGTCAGTCAAGATGAGGTTAGTTTAACATTGAGCTTTAGCTAATGAATCCAGCTAAGAGGGACGGTGTATTAATTCAGGCCCAAAGCCAAAGTAGAGTAAACATAAAAACTCTCTCTGCAAAAAATATCAGGGAATCTATGTCTCCATTCCTTACTTGCAAAGTGGTGATAGTTGTGCTGCACTTCTCCCACTCTCAACACACAAAGAATAGAAGGTCTTCTGCTAAGATGTTAACATGCATACGTATAAAGACTTGAAAAGAAAATGCAATTCAGTCTGCCTACAGTACTGTAAGTAATAATATCTCTTAGTATGGTATTGAGTGTTCCTAAGCAATGGACTGGACTGTCTTGTTTTTTATGGCACCCTGCTGGAAATGCTAAACTGACTGAAATCCCTTTGCCTACTCTTGTTCCTCCAACATCATGCAGATCTCACTTTTTGTATCTTGCTGCAGGTTTTGCAATATCATGTAAGCACGTTTGAAACTCATCTGAGCAAAAAGTACGTAAGTTTCAAATCAGTTCTACATAGCTCATTATTTGTTCACTGAGCTTCATCTAGCGCTACATTTTTGATGCACAATTATTTAAGAGATTGGGAAATTTCTTCGAACAGTCTTATGTACTGCTGGAAAGATGACAATTGAAAAATGTGTAGGAATTCCCTCCTTTTTTCATTTTCCCCATCCCTCACTGCTCTTTTTCTCCCCAGGGTGCCCATAGGGATGTTACACTCATCCTCAGGGAGGACTTCTCATACTTCAGTTTCTGATTCACTGACTGCAGAAGAGCTCCCTCAGGTCTTCCCTTGGCCTCTGCCTTCCCCAGCTCACTGTGAAGTGACAATCCTCCCATCGGTAACAAAACCTGCACCTCCCCCTAGATACATTGGGTGCTGTTCCTGCAGCCATTCTTGTCCCTCCACCCCAGACAGGGAAGAAAACCAGCAGTCAGCAGCATCAGCCTCCAGCTCTTCCCGCGACGAACAACTTCTCCACACAAAGCATAGCGACGAGACTCACGATTAGCTCCTTGTCGAGGCACACAGCACTCAGCTCCTGAGGCTGGAGCAACACTGGGACCTGCTCTAATTTTTCATACTGTAATAGGTAACCTCAGGCAGCTTAACAGAAGCTGGTTGTTAAATTCTGGTCCCTTACAAACTTGCAAGGATGGAAATGCTCCCATTTCTCTGACAACTTGTTCCAGTATATTACTTTCCCGTGAAAAAATACTCTTCTAGTTTCCAAATGTCCTGAATTGAACCTTCCAAGCTGCAATTTGCAGTTACTGCCCTTTAACAGACCATCTCCTACTACCAGGAAAAAATATGGCTTTGTCATCTTTGCAACTGCCCTTGATGTAGTTGTAAGCTACAATTAGATCTTGCCTTAGTCTCCTCCATGCCAGACTATACACACCCAGCTCCACCAGTCTTTCCTCATAGGCCACATGCTCCCTGCCTCTGTAGCCTGCTGCTGGACCCTCTCCAGACTCCTCCACACCCTTTTTGGACTGGGTGGGGGGGACCCAGAACCAAACCACTATTCCAGGTGAAACCTCACCAGTGCCAAGTAGTAATGGATAATAACTTCCCTCCACCTGCTGGTCTTGTTCCTCCCAATAGAACTCCCAACATAGTATGTGATTTGCCTTGCAGGAAGAGCACTCAACCTATGGGCTTATATTCAACTTGGCACCTGCCATAACCCCCAGGCTGCAGCGGGGCTAAAACACAGCCCATCACCTCCCAGCCACAGGGTGGCTCCAGCCAGGTGCCAAGCTCCGCATCTGACCATGTTGAACTCTGTGAGGTTTCTCCTAACCCATCCTCTCATCCCTTGAGGTTCCTTGGCTTCAAAGCATTTGGAATGTCAACCATTCCCTGTAACTTAATATCATCCTGTACAAGAATTAAAAAATGAAAACTTGCAAGTGATATTTTATTTCCTTTGGTCACAAAGGAACTTTAATGTGGTTACTCTGCTTCTGGCTGCATTTTTCCCAATTCATGTTTGTTCTCATTTAGTCCATAGTTTCACTGAGCTGAAGTCCTGTCATCAGTCTCTTCTTGGCTGCTGGCAGCATCAGGAGAGGGATCTTGTGACTACAAGGTTTATTGCCAGTCTCTTTTGCTCTCAATGCCCCTAGAGCTCCCTGCTGTCTTTGCATTAATTGCAGAGGATATGAGTGTGTCTAGTTCCTTTTTCAGCTAACTGCTTCTCCATCTTACATATTTGAGATTGATAAACTGGTCAGTGTGTTAAATGCTGGATGCTGTTGGAGTTAGTCCCACACTTTCTTTCCTTGCTCCCTCAAAAAAGAATTCTATTTAGTATGGAAATAGTAGTGTAAATATTACACAGCAGTATATATTGGACAAAAGTGGTGTATCAGCTGCAAGTAAACTGGGAATCTAAGCCAAAGATTATTCAAATGTGTAAGAGGCTTTGGATGTTGCCTATGCCTAACTTTTGAATGAGATAAGAATTGGCTATTTGGCTCTGAAATCACAAGTGTGCTTAAGCATGTGAATGATCCCACTGAAAGCAACAGGACTAGCTGCGTAGTTAAAAATTGAGCTAGCATCTGGAGCTGTTCTGTCATTGGTCCTAAATCAGACTTGTTGCTCTAAGTTTCCCAATGCTGCCATCTACAGAGTAAGTTGACTATAGCTTTCAACATACAAGAAAACTGTTACAAAAATTAGATTGCACACAGTCAACCCTAGGTTCAGCTCTAAATTAGCAATGTGCAGGTCTAAACAGATAAGCCTAAAATCCTAGCTGAGATTCTTCATTATTTCTCAGATATTTCCAAGGATAGATCTATATACTAACTGTTGAATGTCCACCTCTGGAAGGCTGCCCAAAAATGGCAGGAATCTGTTAATTCAAATTAATTTGTTAAATAGAGTCCTCTATCTCGAAGAGCAGCAGTGGCAATAGCCAGTCACAGGTTTCTTTCAGAGTGGGCATAAAACACACCAGGTTTCACAAGCTCCTGCTCTTCTCAACAACTGTCACAAGCAAAATTCAGGGGTAAATTCAGGAAAAACATGAAGGGCTTTAGATGAGAAGTAGGGAGGGTCAAAAGAGCTAATTTACTTAAGAAGGATGCACAGGAAGTCAAGGAGAAGTAACAGTTCTGCATGGAACTACAGATATAAAAACAAAGAGGAGAAAACAAGGAGAGCCAAAAAGCAAGCCTCACTTCAGATTGGATGTGACCAAGAAAAAATACTAGAATATAAGAGCATCTTCTTATGAAAAGTGTTTTGATACATAGCACTCTAAAAAACACCTCTTGGCCCAAACATTTCCGCCAAAGTGTGAAATAATGGGCAAAGATGAAAATTCAAAAACTGGCAAGTAAGAAAAATTAGCTGGAAAATATGAAAAAGCAATTATTTTGAGATTATACATGCCTGATATGATTTTAAAACATCTTCCCTGTGTTCTGTTTATGACTTATTCAATAGAGTTTTAAGTTGTCACATACACATTTCTATGCACTGTGACTTTTTTTCTGAATGAAGTAACACATTTGGAATAGAGGCACTGTAATATTGCAACATCTTCCATCTATTCAGCTTCCAGTGATCAGATCACCACCAATGGCTTGAGATCTGTACCCCAGCTCCCAAGATCTTTGCCATACCAAATAATTCATCTTCCTCTTTCTGAAACCCAGGGTGTTTTAAAGCAAAGCCCAGCTGTTTGCCAAGCCCTTGTCACCATTTCTGCGAGTGACAACAGCCTTACGAGTGATGTTATATATGAGCCACTAGATAACATTTGTTCTTTAGTTTTTCTCTTTATTTCAATCCTTTGAAACTGTACCTGGGACCAGAATGTGAGAAAATAAGAAAAGTCTGGCAAAAACAACCCTTTCCCGGTTTTTCATGAGGCCTAAATTATTAAAATGTTGCCCTTTGGTAGATTCTTAACTCAGAAGCTTGAGCAGAAGAATGAAAAAAAAAGTTTATGAAACACTGAAATAACTTCAGTAGCACTGTTTGTACTGTTAATTAAAACGAAAAGAAAAAATAAACCACAAAATATTGGAGTGGTGCAATAACTATAAAATATCCAACAGTATCTCAAGGGCATTTTCAGGTTGCTTCAGCATTGACTCTACACAGGCACAGTCACAGCATGAACCCTCAGCAATTGCCCTAAGGGCAAGGCGAGGGTCCTCTGCAGTACTAAGGCTCACTGCCCCAGGTAAGGCATGCAGCTCACTTGGCACTGCTCTTACTCCTCCTGTAGCTGGTTTTTACCGTGCCTTCCACTCTCCTGGGCTCAGGGCACTCGTGTTTCCTCTCTTGATGGTTGTGTTGCTAAGCAGCCTGAGCCACAGGCATCGCTCCGAGTCTGCGCTGGAGCAGCGGGCTGCAGCAGAGATGCCCCAGGAGGCCTCTCCCCCCACCCTGTGACAACTTCCACTAACAGGCAGATGATGCTGTTGTAGAGGACAATAACACATGACAGACCTTTTCTCAGCCATAGTTTTCACCTGCTAACAGAAACCCTGCTAACAGAAACTGATGTTTAGAACTGGAGAATCCTGAGGTTTAGCAAATCCTTAGACTTCAAATTAAAATGTGTTGCAACCCTTCGCTAGCTTCAGCTATCAGGTAATTTCATGAGCAGTAACAAGGCCCAGTACAAAACAACTTCAGCCCACACAGAGCTTTAATAAAAGCTTGAATCACCCTTCAAAAAAGCCCTGAAGCCAGAACAGCTTGCAGCATACCCGGAGCACCAATGACCATCTAAGGCTGTGTTACTCAGCACTGTAGAAAATGGCTGCCAGGGACAGACTGGGACCTAGTGCACTAGAATAAAGACGCAAGTTAAACGGGGTTTTATCCCTGCCTACAGCTACCTGAAGTATCAGCAGGGAGCTGCAAGAGCAGCAAACAGCAACTAGACTTAGGTAAAAATAGTTTCCATAGGTCATGGTTCATGCCAAAGAACATATATTATAGATTAAATCTCTTTCCTTTGAATCCAAAATTTCATCCTGCTATTAGAAATTCATGTAGTGTGGCTTTCTCCTTTTTAGGTCATTTTGGATGGGACAGAGAAGTACAGCTTCTTTAAAGGTCTTCATAACAGAATCAAAAGTTAGTAAGCACACACGGCGTAGCCCAGGATTGTGTTCTGCCTTAGCCAGCAGGTTTGGTTTAGCTACAGGTAGGGAGAATACCTGTTCTAATACTGTCTCCTATAAGGAAACATAACACCAACCAACTCAGTGGGTATTCTGTGGCTTGTAGCACTAATACAGACCACACTAAGGTGACATTGAATGTTAATTTATCACACCTTACCCCTCCAAAATGAATGTATTTGGGGGGCAGACTGCAGCTTATGAGTTTCAGACTGGACATCAGGAAAAGCCTTACTAGAAGGGCAGTGTAGCTAGCAGCACTGCAACATGTTACACAGACCGGTACCTCTCCATCCTTGAAAGCCTTCAAGACATTAGAAAGAGCAACTGCCCTGCCATCCTGAGATTAACTTAACTTTTTGCTCAGAGGAGAACTTTGAGGGTCTTTTGAAAAGAGGGCTTACAGAGGATGCCACACAATTCCTTTTTGAGAAAATTAGTCATCACTTTAGTCCATTTAGTCTTCCAGCAGAACATTTTATTCTCATTAAGGACAAGGAAATATCAACCAACAACTCAATTAACATGACACAGATCAAACAAGCCCTGTTAAGCATTTTCTACTTAACATGTGAAAAGAGTCTAAAGATATCTGATGTGTCCAAACCGTTCACATTAAAACTTGAGCTCATCCTTTAGCATAAGCTCAGCTGATGTTGCTTCTGTGTATAGCAAAAGGTGGAAATAATTTAAGTTACCAGAACAGCTGTGTTGAACAAGTACTGAAGCACTGGAGTTTAAACTGCATTTACTGGTGTGCTATTAAACTGCTTTCCTTGCATCTCTTCAGAGTCTTAGGCAGACTTGCAGAAAGCCACAGCAGAAAAACGAACTTCTCCTTTTTCACGTTCTGTAAATTGTCTGCAGATCTTAGCAGAATCCTTGGGGATGAAAAAATACAGCTGCTTAGACTAACCAAGTACGCTTGCTGTAGAGAACAAGTCTTTGCAGTTCTTCTGAGTCCCACCAACTAAGTTACATAATCTTATAGCACCAACTAATAAATACACTGAACAGGTATCTAGCTCTTAGGAACAATACCTTCAGTAGTCATAAATTTAGCAGATTTAAGCACAGACTTGTACAGCAAGCAGGTACAGCCACTATACACCAAATGCAGACTTCTCACCTCTTTTGTAAGCCTTGTTTTCAGGGAAACAAGCAACAAGGGAGAAGTCTTACCTTCAACAGCAAGTCATCCGAGCTTGTGCCATGGTTTACAGGAAATGGCATACGGCCATCTGTGAAAGAAATGCTTCAGAATTAGCAGAACTGAGCATAGTGGACGCAAACAAATACACGTATGATGATACTTGGGAAGTCAGAACAAATTGTCAATAGTCTGAGTGAGACAGAAACAATGTTCTCAGCTCTACCAGTGACAACATGCTTTAGGCCTTCAGTGTAACCCATCATCAGTTAAAATCTTCAGGTGAAGGTACTACAAATTGTGTTTTGGCTCTGAGAGCCTCAGCAAACAGTTTAATTAGCACAAAGTATCTTGCCTGAGCCCCCAACACTGCTGTGCAGTGTGAAGTAGACCCAGCCCAACTGCAGAGTTCACAGGACCTTACCCAATTCATACAGGTGTCCATCCACATTGACAAACAGGATGAAGTGGAAGTTCACACTGTTGTCCTCAACCTTAGGAGACACCATCAGATATATTTGTTAGATTGAAGCTATGCTGCAAACCCAATTTGTGACTACAGAAGAGAGGAGACCTCAACAAGAAAGCAAATGACTGAAAACTTAAGTTCAGCAGAAGAGGTCTGTGGCAAGACCTCTACAAGATCAAGCACCAGAAATCCTACTGTATAGTCATATTTTCAGACTGGATCTGGACCCAAATTTTCAATCCATGTTTGAGGAAGAAATCCTGAGCAAGTATTCACCCATGAGTCACTCATTTCTCTTTGCTCATGAACAGCTGACAGACAAAAAAAAAAATTGTTGCTCTACCACCTTCATTAAACACTTTTCCCAAGATTTTACACATTCACATCTTACCCGGCATTGTCCTTCTTGCGCAACAGAATTGTGGACTTCTTGTATAGCCTTAAGAGAAAGCAGATACAGGTTACTACATCTTTAAGTGCTGATAACTGTCAGCAGTTTGTGTAGTTCATATACCTTATTATTGGCCAAATGCTTAGCTCTTTCTTCAGGAGACAAATCAGCTGTTTCATCAAGAAACTTCTTCAGGGCAGACCCCTCCTCTGCACAAGATGATCAAACATTTCATTCAGTATAGGTAAAGCATCAGTCATAGTTTAGATGCAGCCCACAGTAGTCAACGCTTTTTACACTAACTACAAGTTGTTGCATTCAGCCTGTGACTATCTCCAACATAAGCACATTATAACTACCACTTAAAACAAGCTATTTATCCAGAAGATATTAGTAACAATCTACACAAACAACCAGAGCTGTTTCAGGGAAGAGTGCTTCAGTGTACTCTGGATGCTTGTTTTGAAAATCACTTTCAAATGGGATTTAGCTTTTCTGATTTCCCCGCTGCACATTTGGCAGAAATGTGCAATCCTGTTTTGAAGAAATTCATGAAAGGTACCAGCTGTAAGGACACATAATTAACAGAATATGGGTAGATGAAAATGTCTCACTGCCTTCAAATGAAGGCAGCACTTGCTCATGACAGGCTTACTTTGGTTTTCCAGAACATAAATTAGTAGTGCACTATTAAGACGCACTGAGTTCTAGCACATAAAAGATGTGCTGCATCATTGCTTCACTCATAAAGATTGTGTTATTTCAGTGAATCCTTTTCAAGAAGAACAAAGCAAAACTATGCTTAAATGCTCACTACGCCTTCCACATGTGTTTTCCTTTGTATAAAAAGGAATCCCACACTACAGAAAGGGTGCAAGTTCTCTTAGAATAATGGTAATTCTCTAGTCTTTGAGCAACAAAAGATTCTTTTTCTATAGTAAAGAAACCATCAAAACTATTACGTTGGTAGGAAAAATCTCCTTACAAATCCTTATATATACAACTTCTCCAGCAAAAAGAAAACATGTCTTAGACTGATTTACAGGCCACTCTGAGCACATCGATTTACATTAGACATAAGTAGCATGAAGAACTGCATCTCATCTATTGACATCAAGCTTAATGTCAATAACTACTTCTGAACGCAGCACTTCCTAATTGCAGACAGACTTCGGTCAGTCCTGCAAAGTGCCCTTTTCCTCTTGCATTACTCACTAGGACAATACCTCTGCAGCTAGCAGACAGGAGTCAAGTCACATTCCCTTCTGTGTTTAAGGCAGTCCACATGCCCCTCTTCAAGAGCTGGAAGACCCACTTACCAACTGAAACAATACAGCATGCCTTAACTTGGCCTGCATGAAAGCCCCACCTGTCTCCCAACAGCCCATACTCATTCAATCTGCTGTCAAAAAAATGGAAATTCAAGCACTTCAGAACATTCATACTCACCAAGTTTCAATTTGTCTTTGTTATTAGCAACCGCATGTATCAGACCAATTGTCCCACAGGAGTTACTGACTGTCTGCTTCAGGAAATACACTTTGGAACTGATCTCCTGGTCCTTTATTTTCTCAGTCTGTTGCTTCCTGAAGTTCTCATGCTGTAAACACATAACTGTTTTAGGCATTTTATCACAGTCCTATCTTTGTATTGTGCAAACCACTGGACAAGTAAGTTGTTGTGCAGGAGAATCAGTATCAGGACTGGACAACGATTTATCCAGAATAGTCATCTTCATGGCACCAGTAAAGTACCATATGTCTAAACTGGATTCAGGCCAACACTTAATGGACTACCTGCATGATTCAGTCATATCCAACGGCACTGTTCTTAGCTTCTCCATCTGTGCTATCCACCAGAAATAGCTTGGGGTGGGAAATAATATAATGGATAGGCTCTTTTATATCCTCTCCCAGTTGCTTTGGTCCATTGAACAAGACTACTCAGCACGTCTCTACAATAGGCCTTTGGACCTTTAGAATTATTTGCCTTCATGAGCCCCTCCCCATCAGAACAATGTATAAACACCTGTAAAATCCATCACTACTGGAAGGTTATAATCCTTCCTTTTAAGAACCTGTTAATTAAACTTGATTTCAAAGTCCATCTCCTCATTCACTTCCTTAGCATCGAGTGGACTAAATACATTAATATTAATATATTAAAGAAGCAATGTAGGCCTCTCCAGATCCAATGATTCAGCATGGTAATGGAATTGCTATTCCTTACAGTCAAGATTGCTGATTTTTTTTACACCAGTCTGATAAACAAAGCAAAGTCTCACAGGAACACTGGGATGGAATAAGAGCCCTTGTTTGGTTGCTCAGCTCATTTCAGTTGAGGCTATTTGGAGGCTGGGACCAAGCACAACACCGTGCCAGTGCCAAGCCCCATCCTGATGCTTGGGTGGATGACAGCCGCACTCCTGACAGCAGCCAGCGCTACCCTGCGCGGGAGGGGACACCCACCTGCTCAGTGAGCGGGAACAGCAGGAGCAGCGCGCAGGCCGGGGTCGGCACGGCGCGCAGTGCCTCATCCTCGAAGCCCAGCACGTCCACGAAGCGCCAGCCAGGACCCACCCCGAGGCGGGACAGCACCTGCACGGGGCACAGAGAGCGGGTGGCCCGGCCGCGCCACGCCCGTCCCCGCGGGGTGCGGCCGCCCCAGCCCCGCCGCGCCCGGTGACACAGCACAACGCGCGGCACCGCCGCGCCA
>VZTF01008721.1:1133013-1148418 GCA_013397755.1 Cnemophilus loriae
GCTGCGGGGCCCGGGTCGCGCCGCCTCCGCGGGAGCGGGGTGCGGCCGGCGGCCAGGGGGACCCCGGGCCCCTGACGTTGGTGTGGAGAAAGTGCTGGAAGCGGGCCGGCAGCGTGGGCAAGCGGCTGGCATCACCCAGGGCAACAGGTTTCTCCTCCACCATCAGCCCGGCCCCTGGGCTCCGCGCATCCCGAAAGCCCATGTCTACATTTATGTGCCTGACCACTCCTAAGCATCAGACCCTGTTCTCTGTGTGTTGCATAAAGTATACAGTGGTTTTGATATTCAACAAAATCATTAAACACTTATTTTTAAATTTCCGGTATGATAAATCCGACATGAAAGTCTCCTGTGTGCTGATTGTGTCTCTGCATTTGGACCAACCCCTGAACCAGTCCGGTGAAGCTGGTTAAAAAATAGCGGGCTTTTTATCTATTATTCATGACCTGACAGTTTCTGCGCACAATGTCTTTGGACTAGAACATGTCTGAACAAGGAAACAAAACCAACCTGCTCAAAATACTAGAAATCACGTGGACTCCTAACAGCTTTTCAGATTTTACTGGTAAACAGCCTGATGGGAGCCTTGTGGATAAGCGAGATGCTTCACAGTTGTCTTTCAAACAATGCAAATACTGAACAAAAGAGTCAGCTGAATGTCTGCAGTCTGTTTGGTTTTGATGACTTTCTTCCTTTAATTTTTTACTGTGTTTCAGAACAATTTGGGCCCCAGCGCAGCAAAATTTCTAAGTGCCTGCCTGATTTCAAGCACATTTAAATTAACTTTAGATCTATTGCACTGTAATTTAGTGGGGAATCATTCACATCAGGTGGTTGCACACATGCGTTTTTGAACTATTCATCAACATTACTCAGTTTACAATGAACTCCTCGGGAAAGAAGCCTACAGTTTAATCTTTGAAATATGGCCATAAAAGGTTCAAGATGCAATGTCACACTAGTTCTACCTATAACAAAACTTAGAAGATAAAACAGGATAGCAAGGCAGGCTTTGTATTTTGTGGCCAAAGCTGAGATGTTTCCAGACAGAATAAAGCCTCGAGCAACCTTGTCTGATCTTGTAGCTAATCATGCCTTGAGCAGGAGGTTGGTCTAGAGATATCCTGAGAACCCTTCCTGAAGTACCCCATGATCCTATGATTCAGTCTATCACAGTAAAGGGAAGAGCAGTACACGCTGTTCAAAACCGAAAATTTCTGGGGAGGATGAGGGAAAGTTTCACAGTAAATGACAGTATCATTTATTTCTGCTTTTTTTCCCCTTTACTGTAGCTGAAAACAGTCTTTGATGCCTATAAGCAAGCTGAAATTGGCCCAAAATATTGATTCTGTATATGGTATCTTTGACTATCTTTCCTTTTAAGATGAACTCTTGATGCACTGTAAGATGCAAGGATATCAAAGCAACTTGAATGAACAAGTCCAATGCTAATGGTCCCTGACGGATATGTAGAAGAGTCTGCATGCAGCTCCTCTGAGAGGATAGCAAAGCACTCATCTTGCAGCCTACAAAAGGGAAGCCTAAAAAAGGCAAGAAAATCCTATTTCTGAATTGTGCAGCAGCAAATGGTGGTTCTAACTTCAGCCTGCCTCAGCAATGGCAGTGCTTAGATCCCTAGGTTAGTCATCCCTAGGATGGCTCCTGTCTCTAGGCTGTTGAGAGAGACTGCGAACAGTCGCGCAAGCGTAATTTCAGGCTCTGCATGCCATGTACAGCATACAGGAAGTGACAGCAGAACTGTTTCTGTGAAAGAATCTTTCAAATCTATCAATACACTAATTTTTAAATAAACAGTAAGTGTAACAGTATCAAACGTCTAAACCTGCTACTGTTGCATAAAGATGCTGGTCTCCATAAAGTCAAGTAAGAAGTGAGTGCTGTGTCATATGCAGTCCCCATCCATCTCATTGCAAAGATGAAGGAAGTCTCTGGACCATCTTTCTTCAGAGCAGAAGGTAGATGTGCCTAACACATTTAACCCAATTAATTCCCATTACTGCAATGAAATAAATACTCACCTGGAAAAGTGATTGGACATACTCGTGAACTTTCTGCACTGTACAAATGTAATAACAGTACTGTTCACAGTGTTAAGGTTTTGCTCAGATGTCTAATCTAGAAAGTGTGGACAGAGGGATCTTTGCTCAATATATGATCTTTTGGCAGATTTCTTTCTCTTAGATCTAGGACTTGCTGTCAGTATTTACCTTCTCACCATATTCCAGTTGAAAGTTTACATGAGGAAGAACTAGACCTATAGTTAAGGCCCATTCCTAAGTTCAGAGGATCTCCAAACAAAAGTACCTATAACAAGTAGGGTAGTGAAGGAGGCAAAGCTGGCCTTAGACAATTCAGAGCTCCTGAAATGGAAGCTGAGGCTGTATACTATTCTTTAGAAAATAATTTTCCTATTGTCCTGCCAAAATCCAAACCCTGAGGCAGTCCAAGTTCACATCTTCTGCTGCAGTATCCTCATCTGCACAGCAAACATCTCAGACCTGTGCTTTTCTTCATTTTTTTATAATGACTCACTTCCCAAAAGAAGGTTTCCAAACCTATTCCTGGAAACCTCCTTAATTCCCTACTCCTACCTTCAACACAAACAGTTACTGTCCATAGCTGGCTGGTGGTGCCCAGGGCAGCGTGATGCAGGTACATAGTTGTGCAGGTGCTGGAGCCACAGGATTACTACCTGTCGCCATTCCCTGCTGACTGCACATTTGCATTTACCCTACAGTGAGTAGAAGGCGTTTGAGATAACTGTGTTGATTTACTGTAAGTATCTCTGCTGGCTTGGGGGTAAATCCTGCCTGAGACTAAATCCTTCTTGAGGTAAATCCTGCAGTTAGCTCAGTTTTACCATAGCAATGTGCTTGAGAGAGATTGATTTACACACGAATGCAGCATCCTTGCATGTGGATAGAGCAATGCTGATGCAGTGCCATGCTCCCTTTGGCATGCCTCCTGCTGTGACAGTGTCCCCGAAGCTATAAACTTTGTGGGTCTCAACCCTAGCCCTAATGGCAGCTCTGGGCTGAAGCTGTGGCCCAGGTGAGAAAGGTGTGGAGGGAACAAATGTGTCCCTGGAATGGTAGGATTATGCTGCTCCAAATCCTAATCCTAACCCTAACACAGATCCAAAACACAGCATTTTGACAGGTGCTATGGAGAAAACATTTCACCCCAGCCAGAACCAGTACACTGTGTCACAAGGTATCAAACATAAAACATATCTGAGGCAACTGCAGGGACAGTGGGTGTCAGGGATCTGGGTAAGGCTATAAAATCCCCTCTTCTCTTCTGGTAAATTGTCTGGAGCACAGCAGCAATTCCTGCATGAGAGTGCCCCAGCCTTTAATTAGAAGATGAGAGGGATCGATAGGTGAATTGAGTGCTTTTATAGAGGGCCTGGGTCTGTGAAAGATTTGAGCAGGAAGAGAGAGACATCTGTTTGTTTCTTAATTGCATCCAGGGTAATTTAAATACTTATGTGAGGAGTCTTGGTGACTGCAAGTCATGCACCCCAGCATGTGGGGAAGTCTAAGTCCAGTCACTACTCAGCAGCTGGCTGTCAGCTGCTGCTCTCCAGGTCCATGGGCCAGGCCAGGAGCTCTGGGCTGAAACATCTCAAATGTCAAGCAGGAGACTTGCAAATGAAAGAATTTCAAAGCAGCTCAGAGATGAGTTGGGAATGGGGAAAAAAACCCAAATCTTTCTTTACTTAATGTAAAGGTTGGAAAAGTTATGTTCTTGTATTCCCTTATCCACAAGAAGCATATGTGTTGGCTAGGAGATGGAATAATTAAGAGCTTCTGAGGTGGAGACGTACTGAAGGATGTGAACTCTGGATCTGACCTGAGATGAAGACCAGCTGGAGAGGGGTAACACAGAAGCAATGCAGATGAAAGCGTCAGGCTGATGAAAGGGGCTGCTCTGCCAAGGACTGCCTTTGTGTGTATTGACTGCTAGCAGTGACTCTGCAATTGCTCTGAACTACAGCCAAGTCCACCAGCAGGTAAAGAACAAGCTCTGCAGAATGCAAGAGCTCTTCTGGAAGTCTGTAGGTGGAAGTGTTAAACTGCTAAAATGTAGCTTTGAAGGCTTGCCTTGAGAGTCTCAGTTCTAAAGAGTGGTTTCCTTGATTTCGGCTATGGTTTTCTTGATTTCAGATCTGTCTGGCAGGATGCTGATGATTCTTCACTTCATTCCTCTGCAAAATCATGTCCACCAAACAGTGATGGTGTCTATCAGAAGCATCGCAATAGCATGCTTTGTTTCACGGTAGAAGCAGGACAAACAGAGAATTACTTCTTCCTCTTTTCACGAAGAAAGGTAGGAGGGACACCAAGGATCTCTTAGTTTCCAATGAAATTATATACCATCTGATTATGAAAGATATGAAAGCTTGCAAGGCTTGTCTCAATGCATAAGAAAGACAGTATACTGGCACCTGGGCAATCGGCATCTGTCTCCTTTCCCTCAAATGCTTTCTTTGGTGATGTTAGCAATCTACTCTTTTTCCCCTATGGGCAGGAATAATCCATCTTTTTAGTTCTGTAGAAGAGAACAATCCCTGCTTCCTTCCTCTGTCTTTGTTTTGTTGACTTAAACATTCTTAGGATTAATGCTTTTATCTAGAGACGTAAAATACACTTTTCAAGAGGACCTCATTCTGTGCAATGATTTAGCATAATACATGTAATAGCTAATAATAATGAATTTTAATTTGGATCTAATACTTGGATGATCTGTGATTAGGACTTGCATATCTACTTACATTTTCATCCAGAGAATGTTTTCCTCAGATTAATGGGCACAAAATGAAACACGATGAGCAGCGTGATTTTAAACTACGGGTTGTGAGAGACGTAAATAGCAGCACTTGACCCTTATAATACACTCTGTAGTACGACACTGTGCCTCTTCCCAAGCACTGTGCCAGGCCATCCTGGGGTGACCGCAGTCTACTTCTCCCCTGCAGTCTTCAGTTTCTTCAGTTACAACTTAGCAAACCCTAGCCTTAGATTTGTTTCTGAACGTTCAACAGCCATATAATAGCAGCCAGAAAGCATTAATCTCTGCCTGTGCTCCGGGACTGCTGGAAGAGCTTACCTTAGACAGGATTAGTTTCTTGTGAAACAAAAGAAAAGGCTGCTTCAAATCAGCTCTGGAGCACTAGCCACTTTTAAGCTGGAGGAGAGTAGCAGAAAACAAGGAGAGATGAGAAATGTTGTCAGTCAGTTGAAAGGATATCAAGACATTGACTCAGTTGTACTTTTACAGTGGTAGAGATGCACTTCCTCAGGTTTATGGGGCACTGAGGGAAAGGCACAGGCCACCTCCCAAATACCTCTTTATGTCAGCAGTCTCCAACCTCTAGAATTAAACCTTTTCAGGGAAAGGACAGAATATATGCCTTAAGGAGCTGATAAGGGGGGCTCTACCTTCTGGATCAAGCCTATTGTCATCTGTGCTCTCTTTACATGCTAGTGCAGCTTTGGTGTTTCTGGGGGAAATGTGAGGAGAAAATGAAGAAATTGGCTAGCCTGTTGTCGGATGAAGAAGGCAGAAGTATGGCTCTGCCAGAAGAGAATAGCAAGGGGTTTTGTGTCTGTTGAAGAAAAAAGAAAAAGGGGCTTGTCCAGCTTTCATGACAACATAGGCACCTGTAGACAAGGACTCTCTTGTGAAGGGGGTTTACTGTGAACTCTTGTAACTACTCCACGTCAGCACAACAAACCATCTTACACTATGTCCTGGATATCAGCTATCTTCTTTTGGGGAGAAGGAAAAGCAGGCTGATAGTGATGGGCAGATGTAAAAGGCATTCCTTCATCCTGTCTTTTTTATGCAAATGGAGACCTTTAGTGGAATTTAAAGCAGTTGACACTTGAAATCAGTGAACAGCAAAGCCACTTCATGAAAATAAATAAATAAACAACAAAAAACCCCAACCCTCCATTTTTTTTAGCTAACTTAGTCACAGAATCCTGAAAGACGGTTGCTCTTCCACATAACTGACATGGTCCTGTATTCTTGTTGTATCTTATGAACAGTCTTCTGGTCAACTGCCTCCACCTGATCTTTATATATATGTTCACCCCCACTTACATAAATTCTGAAATAAGTTGCACTCAGCTTAACACGTTCTCTACAAACTTCCCTTGCATAACGAAAATGTCTCGGGTAGTACAAGCGACTCTGAACTCCTACACATCAACAAGGACATATGTAGCCAATATTTACACTAACTCGTGCCAAAGGATTTGCTTCCTAATCTACATGTGCACATTCTTGAGAAGTGTTGGGATTTTGTTTTTAATTAGAGAAGTGCTCTGATCTAAAGCCTTAGCTGCAGACAGTCTACGAGGTGTCCAAGCATGGTTCTTCTGTTGGAGCTACTTCACCTGGGGAGTGATATTGGCACAGAGCTGCTGCCAGTCCAGTGAGCGAAGCCAAGAGCTTGGGGGCCCTGGATTGCCCTGAGTCTGCCCCGAGCCTGCCTAGCTAGTCCTGTCCTGAAGTGGGCTGCATGGGAAAGACATTTTCTGCATCTGAGACAGTGTCAAACTACCTATTCTTAATCACTCCTAAGGCATACCTTAGAGTTCCTAGCCACTACATATACTTGGTGGGCAGGCCTGAAGGGGTAGTGACTCAGAAGTGACTCAGAGCAGCATAGCTTTGACTCTTTCTCACAGTGACCATGGTAGATAAAAAAGCCTCACAGACCTAGATCTGAGCTGCTCTTGCTTCTCCACCCTGTAACAGCATATAGAAGAATTAAATGCATCCCTTAGTCATGCTAGCAGATTGTGCTTTTTAGGAAACAAGATCTCCAAAGTCTTTGCTGTACCAGTTCCTGTGTTAATTACAAATAACAGTAGTTATTCCCTTGTACTTACAAGTCAAGGCTTTGATTTCAAAATGTGAAAGAATAAGAGACTTAACCTTACATTAACAGCCACTTTCCAGAAGTACATCTGGCAGAACATAACTTTAGGTTTAAGTTATAATGCTGACACAAAGTGTTTAGCACGTGGTGACCACCCAGCGTCTTGCTAATGCAAAACAATTGTGTTGTACATGCTGCTCCTACCAGCTGGGCGATGCAGCAGCGCAGGGGCCCAGCTGCTCTGACGCTGCTGGGGGAGTCGCTGGTGGGAGGTTATTAGTCTTGGCTCAACTGCAAGCAATTAACATTGAAAACACAGTGAAACAAATCCAGTTGGGGAACATCATTGCTTCCAAGCCGCCTTTGACCCAGCCACTCTCAGAACCTTACTCTACAGTGCTTCCTGTACATCTTCAGATGCTGCTCTCAGAGCACCAGCCATGTGGAGAAAGGGAGGATTTTTTCCCTCTGTGCTCCAGGAATTTTTTCACACTATACAAGCAGGAGAGTATTTCCAAATGTCCACCTTTAGAGAAGTGTTTAGACAGTGTTTGTTACTAGAGAACACTTATATATATCATAGAGAAACTTCTTTTCTGAAGATCAGTTTAACAAGCACTGTTTTGAAGTGTTTACCCAAAGCACATGTTGGTATGAACACCATCATTTGGACCTTGAGGCATACTGTTTCAGTGGAGGAGTTTAGCTTACGAATAAGCATGCTGAAACAAATCCCTATCTCAGTGAAGAAAAATATTTAGATTGCAAGGGAAACTACGCTATGGATCAGAAAAACAATGGGACTCTATCACATTCTACAGTTGCAAATATAAACGCAAAACATGCTGCTCTTTCCCGTGTATGTTTATACACATAGGGCAAAATTCCCATTGAGTGCATTTGCAGCCTGGGCTTTTCTAGCTGTATTTAGGACATTAGACACTGGACTTTTGTCTCTCTTGTTTCAGAGACAAAGCACTGGCCTTCTGCTGTTAGCAAACCTAGCGTTTCCAACTTTATCTTAGCTTTCTGTACCTCTTAATGTGCATGAGTGGATGTGAGTGTGTATATATGCATAACATAGAATCATAGAATTCTAGAATGATTTGGGTTGGAAGAGACCTTGAAGATCATCTAGTAAGGATGATAGAATCGTGGAATATCCTGAGTTGGAAGTAACTCACAAGGATCATCAAAGTCCAGCTCCTGGCCCTGCACAGGACAACTCCAACAATTACACTATATGTCTGAGAACACTTTCCAAATGCTTCTTGAACTCTGTCAGCCTTGGTGCTGTGACCACTTCTCTGGGGAGCCTGTTCCAGTGCCCAACCACCCTCTGAGTGAAGAACCTTTTCCTAATATCCAGCTTAAACCTCCCCTGACACAGCTTCGTGCTGTTTCCTCAAGTTCTGTCACTGGTCACCAGAGAGGAGAGATCAGTGTCTGCCCCTCCTCTTCCCCTCATGAGTAAGTTGTAGACTGCAATGAGGTCTCCCCTCAGTGCTCTCCAGGCTGAACAGACCAAGTGCCCTCAGCCACTCTTGTATGGCTTCCCCTCAAGGCCCTTCACCAATCTTCATAGCCCTCCTTTGGATATCCTCTAATAGCTTTAGATCCTTCTTGTATTGTGGTGACCAAAACTGCACACAATATTTAAGGTGAGGCTGCACCACTGCAGAGCAGGGTGGAACAATCCATGAACATCTGGTGATGCTGTGCCTGATGCCTCCCAGGACACACTTGGCCCTCCTGGCTGCCAGGGCACTGCTGTCTCATGTTCACCTTTCCACTGACCAGGACACAGAGGTCTCTTTCCAAGATGCTACTTGCCAGTATCTCATTCCCCAGCTTGTATGTATGGTGCAGAATCCATCACCTTCCCTTGTTAAACTTCATACAGCTGGTGAGTGCCCAGCCCTCTAATTTGTCAAGTTCTCTCTGCAGGACCGCTCTGCCTTCCAGGGAGTCAACAGCTCCTCACAGTTTAGTACTGTTGGTAAACTTATTTGTTATACTTTCAGGTCCTGCATCCAAGTCAATCATAAGGATGTTGAAGAGCACTGGCCCTAAATTATAATGAGCCCTGTGGAACCCCACTAGTGACAGGTCACCAGACTAATGTCATCCCATTCACTATAACCCTTCGTGCTTGACTTGTTAACCAGTTGCTCACCCATCCCATGATGTGTTTATCCAGTCGTGTGCTGAACATTTTGTCCAGAAGGATACTTGAGAGACAATATGGAAAGCTTTACTGAAATCCAAAAAGATTACATCAACTGGCTTCCCTTGATTACCTAGGTGAGTTAACTTTTCAGAAAAGAAAATTAAGTGAGTGAAACAGGACTTTCCCCTCATGAAGCCATGCTGGCTGTGACCGATGACTGTGTTGTCCTTCAAGTGTTTTTAATAACTCCTTGAATAATTTTCTCCATAATTTTACCAGGCACTGAAGTAAGAATGACAGGTCTGTAGTTCCTAGGGTCATCCTTCTTGCCCTTCTTGAAAATTGGAACAACATTTGCCAGCTTCCAGTCAACTGTAACCTCTCCAGATTCCCAAGATTATTAAAAAATCTTTGAGAGAGGTCTCAAACCCCCTGCTATGGGCAGCAACACCTTCAACTATACCAGGAAGTTTCTCAAAGCCCTAGATATATAGCATGAGTGGGTCAGCCATTCTGGCCTGAAACATGGCTTTCCCGACTGCCTCACAGAAAGCTGTACTAATACACCATCCTTGGCTCCCTGTTGGGCAGAACCTGCAGCGAAGCTCTTCCAGGGAAAGCTCCAAGATGCCAGAGCAGCAGGGCTGAAGCACAGTAGCTGCTGGCAATGGAGAGGTGTTTTCCTAAAACTTCCAAGCTGTGCTTTATTTTGTGCTGTTTGAACAACTCGAAATATTTGTAGTCTCAAATGCAACCTACATTGCAAAATCTCTGTTGTATTCCTATTTCTCGGATGTAGGAAAATATTGGTGATCATATGTTTGGGCACCCATCAGGGCTATAGTTCCCATTTTAAGCAGCCAAGGCAAGAAAATCTAGCTAGATGTCAGCTTTGAAGGTGAGAGCTATCCTTTTATTTGACTACCTATAATTACAGGCCTTGCTCTGTGGCAGCTTTTGAGTATTTTTGTCCACCAGACCACATGAAAGAGTAAGCGGAGTTTGCAGAAAAGTCAGCTCTGAAAGCAGCTACCAGCTTCTAGCAGTGCCTAAGCAGCTACTGTAGCATTTAGAAACTCTGCATTAATAGCAGCTTTTTTGTTACAAACAGCAGCTTTCCCCCATCTGGCCCTTCCAGCTAGAAGAAATCCCAAATGGACTGTTTTCCTGCAGTGGTCAGTTGGTATGTTCTCCTGTTTCAAATATGGTGATTGTTTGTGGGTGAACACAGTCACGCTGCTCACACCCCTCAGAACTTGGGTGTAACAATAAAAAAACTGGAGCTGCCCCTGTTTGGATGAGTGTGTGGGCTGGGTAAATTCACCACATAACCAGGGAGTTTATATGCCTGGGGGTCAGTCAGGTCAGGCCACATTTCCTTCACTCTCCCTGTAGGAAATCTCAGTGTACTGCTGTGTAACACACAGAGAAAGGAGAGATCAGAGAATTACATCTATGCAGATGTCTAAAAGATCATTTATAATTACAACCATTCCTGGGTGCAAGGCTTTGCATTCCTGAAGAGCTAGAGGGAAACTTCAAAATTATCATTCTGCCTTGCTTGGCATGCCAAGTTATCAGAGAACTGCTGGCCTACAAATTGCTCCACTTGCACTTGTTCCCATAGAGCCTTCATTAAGGTAGTGGCAATGTGCCTGAGATAGCTAACACAGCGAATGGGAGAGGGCTCCATGAGTACACCAGGAGGCCTTGATTTAGTTCCTAGTTTGATTTAACTACTGGAATAATCTTATCTGAAACTGACGTCTTGTGGCCTTTGCTTCTCTATAAATAACACGGGGAAGTTTGTTCATGGCAGAATGAATCTTTCACCATATGCTAGCCCAGGGAGCACTAAGGAGACAGGAATTCAAAATAATAGGAGCGATACATGCTTTCGCACAGGTCACAAGAAGCAATGTGTCTGGGTGACTGAACCCTCTAAGCATGTTCAAGCCTGTAACGTAAATTACATGCTATGAGTCGAATTCTTTAATATCCTGGCTGCAAGTACACTGTGTGTGGTGGTTTTTGTCTTTTCTGGAAAACGATTTGATTTTGTATTTAAAATGGAGACTTAATGTAGCTGCGTGAAAATGTTAGAGAAAGTGTTCCAAAGAAAATTACCATTCTGCTATAACTGAATTTTCTTAATTAAGTTTCCGTGTTTAGGATCAATATATTCAGCCAAAGATGGTTTGTTTCTCCGTGCTGTGGAAGCGCAGTGGCACCACTAGATGGTAGCCTTGCTTATTTCATAGTCACCAATTTCCTACTTTCAGCTGCAGTAAGAGAGACGAGTTTCTTGAGACGGATCATTGTGTAATGTAACTATTGCTGTACATGGACTAACCCCTAACTAAAAAGCTGCTACATAGCAGAAAGCAGGGGAGAAACTATGAACTTCTCCTGAGAGCACACTTGGGGCACAGTCAGTCCTGATGCAGGGCCTGCAAACCCGTGTGGCAGCGGGGAAGGTCAGTTGCAGAGATTTACCTGCCAGTGGAGATTCCTATGAACTGTCATTCCTTGTTGCAAAGTTGGAGAGATTTTGACCAAAATAAAATTGCAGTCAATAGTTCCCACATAGGAACAGCAAGATGATAATGAAATTCTTTTGGCATGAGCAGATAATATAGAAAGGCCTCTTTTTTCCCCCCCACTGTTGTTTACAAACACTATTCCACAAGAATAGTATGGAAACACACACATTTGTGTCTTAAGTACAAGAGTAAGTGCCCAAGAGTTGGACTTTGATTATTCTTGTGGGTCCCTTTCAAATCATGATATTCTATGATTCTATGAAATATTTGATGAGACCTGCTGAGCCTAAGCAAGCAGTGCATCCACACAGAAATGTTTCCAAGAAGTGACTGTATTGAGTGGCTGTCCATTTAGGATGTATATGAAATTCCTTATTTTGTTTTCCCAACACTTCATTTTTATGGCACTGCTTACTACACTGCAATCCAAAGTGCATTATGTAGACTATGTAACTAAGTATTAATCATAACCCTAACCACATAGTGAAAACCACAATGCAATGTTATTACACTTATTTTTATTAAAGGAACATGAATTTCTGAGTATCTTGCCTAAGAATTTCTGTCAGGGAAATTTATTAATAGGCTATTCACTAATAATCTTGGTAACCTGCTAGTTGTCTTGCATCCCTTCAGTAGATAATAGTGCATATTCCAGGGAGGGTTCTTCTCCAGTATGGTCTCAAAGCATAAAGGCTTTCCCTCCTGCTGGATGACATGCTTTGTTGAAGAGGGAAGCAACCCGATTTGCAAACGCTGGAATTTGATGAATCACCTTTAGATGTCTCAGGAGGTCACCGGTCCTTCTGAAACTGATCACGATGACACGTTTTTAACACAGATCATTTTAACTATTTGGGGGCTTTTTTGGACCATCATCATAGTCTTGTGCTGTGTTGGCTGAACCAACAGCTGTGGTGGCCGGGGGGCCAGAGAGCCCAGGTACAGAGGGGGCCCGCTGGTGGGCAGGCCCCAAAGTGCAAGACTCCCCTTTACCTCAGTGAGAAAGGCCTCTCCCACTGACCCTATGGAGAATTGGTCGGTCCGACTGGCCAACAGACAAATGCCCCTTGCATCCCTTAAGAGGATGTAATCCAGCCCCCACTCCGTCCCCTCCTTATCCCCATTGGCTGTTGTTGTATTACCCCACCTCCCTCCTATATCCCTATATAAGTCTACCCCAAAAGGAAGTGTGTCCCTTTGCTGCTTTCCCCCTTTGCCCCTTTGCTGCTTTCCTCTTTGCCTCATCCTTTCCCTTTGCCCCCTTGTTGCCTTGGTCCCTTAGTCCCTTGGCCCCTTCCTTCCTTGCCTCCTTGGACTGCATCGAAACAGACAAGTAATAAACTTCGGTGCTCCAGCAAGGGCCGCCTCTAACTCTTTTGCCTCTAGTGACGCCTGAGCTGGCTAGCTCAGTGTGAGTGGCTGCGTGTCTCCATCGCACTGGTGAGAGAGCTGGCCTGCGAGGTGCCAAGAAGCACCGCCAGGGGTTCCTTAGCCAAAGGTTCCCTTTGGAACAAGCAGCAGTTACTCCACCAACACCTACACGGCGATAGTCTTGACTCTAAAAAAATCAATTAAAATATGATTTTTAGCTTATAAAAACGTTAGGAGATTAAATCATATCCAATCTTAAGACAAATCAAAAAAGAGGGTACCACTACATAAAAGAAAAATACATTTAAGAGAAAGTTATTAAATATTAAAGTATAATTTCTAGATGCTTTGCTCTGAATTACTTTGCCTAATTGTTGTACGTCTTTGCCTAATTGTTGTTTCTTCTTGTTCATCACTATAGTACTTATAATTACAAATATTTTTTTCTGTTCTTTAGGCTGGTGGATGTCCATATGATCTTCTAAAACCATAAACATTTCTAGTTAAAGACGTAATATTGCTATCAATCTTAATGATCCTTTAAATTGTTCTCAGTTCATGAGCGTTCTGCTATTATCAGGAACATAGCTGTAAAGGCAGGGAACGAAATACAGAAGAAGGTTCTGGAATGCACAGGAAAAATCATCTTTTGCAAATAAATAGATTTGCTGTTACAAAAGGTGTGATAAATTTTAAAGTAGACTTGAGCACTTCAATAGGACTACTAAATGTGTTTACAAGAACATGTAAGAAAATGTATGAGATGCCAATTTCATTATTGTAATAGACTTCTTTGACCTCCTTATATGTCTTAGGTCACTCCAATATGACACTATTTTACTGCTGATTGTTTTGCATCTGCTGTTCCAGGGACTTCCTAAAATTGTTAGAAGGTGTAGAAGTAAAAGGTCTATTACATGCTTTCCACTGAACTACCATCCTATGCTGAATTTTTTGCTTTAGCAATGACCAGTTTCTTCCTCTGTAATCCCAAAAGCCTATTTTGACAGAACAGACAATATTTCACATATTTGGAAGGCATTAAACAGAAATATCTTCCTATGGGTGTGTTCTATTAAGCCTCATTTCTAACTGTCCGGGATGTTGTTGTGATTCTCTACTCATCCATCTCAGGATGTGTCTAGGGATTTAATCTGAACCGTAACCCTATAGGAGTGCATGCAGGTTAGAGCAGTGAAGTTGCCAGGCCTGGTCCTTTACTCGTTTGTTTTCCGCACATGAGAACACCTCGCTCCTTTCCATTCACACTGTTTACCTGAGTTTTGAGACCCACCAGAACACAGCTGGCTGGAGCGCTTTGCCAATGCCAAGCACACTCCATTAGTCCATGACCAGAGGGGTTTGCTAATGTTCATCAGCCAGGTGAGTGTTTAACCCACTGCCATGTTGCTACTTGGAGTCTATATCTAGTGTGAAAAACAACCCATTCTTAGAACCATAGAAACATACAATTGTTAGGGCTGGAAAAGATATCTGAGATCATGAAGTCCAACCATGAACCCAATACTGCCAAGTCCACCACTAAACCATATCCCCAAGTACTATATCTACTCATCCTTTTAAGTACCTCCAAAGATGGTGATTCCACCATTTCCCTGGGCAGCCTGCTCTGATGCTTAACAACCTGTTCAGTGAAGAAATTTTCCTTAATATCCAGTATAAATCTCCTATGGTGCAACTTGAGGCTGTTTGTTCTTGTCTGATTGCTTTTTACCTGGGAGAAGTGAGCAACCCCAAGCTGTCTATAACCTCCTTTCAGGTAATTGTAGAGAGTGACAAAATCTTCTTCTAGGGCTTCCCAGCCTACTTGGCTGTCTACCTCTTGACCTCTCACTATTGCCAGAGGAGCACTGGGATACAGCAGGTGGCATTTTGGGAGAGTAATTCCCAGTGCCTCACCTTGATATGGGCATTACTACACTTGCCAAGAAAGAGCCAGACCATTCTTTTCTCCCCAAAGAGATATTTTTTTTTTTCCCAGGGGTAGACCAGCCTCACACACAACCTCTACTCCTTCACAGAAGGTACATCTGCTCTGATATGAGCTGTTGACCTACAGTCCCCAGTGCGGCACTGCCGAGGGGCCGCGGGCCTGGGTCAGGCGGGGCGGGAGCGGGGCTGGCGGGGTCACACACACAACACGTCGCCGCAGCCATCGCCCCATCGCCCCCTCGCCCCGCCCTGCCGGCACCCTGCGGGCCGCGGCTCTGGGCGGCGGCCGGGGCGGAGGGAGAGGAGGGGCGGTGGCGGCCGGCGGCCGGAATCGTTTCCTGGGTAAACGCAGCGGGCTGGGAAGCGTTTCCGGAAGGCTGGCCGCATCCCGCAGAGCTTCGGGCGCCTCCGGGGCGGGCGGCGGAGCGGCGCGGCGGGCAGGTGCGCTC